>JAOTOM010004311.1:0-22500 GCA_034440615.1 Ashinkailepas kermadecensis | reverse complement strand
GGGGTCTCTCTGTCTCCCCTAACGTGAACTTGTTTCTCCCCGAGTCGTTTATTTTCATGTGAAGCGCTATGCTTTCATTCTTTGAGAACGTTCAAACTGACGTACGCGATGTTCCCAATCATGCATATACCTACAACCTAGATGTAGATCCTACGTGGATTCTGGGTCCTAAATGATCATTGGCACGAATATTGTTTATATCCTGAATGCTTAATTAACTTTTCGATACAGAGAACAGGGACAGTTTTAAAGGGTCGGGAAGGTAGATACTGTTTACACAAATATGTTGTGTCTGGAAGGATAAGGTGATGATTCATAGGTGTTTCAAGAAGTCCTATAGGTGGTGAAGGTGCTGATTCGGGGGGGGGGGTCACCAGATAATTGTGCTAAATTAAAGGACGAGTGGTGGAAGTGGTACATCCACGGAAAACCCAGACGACCCAGGGGTGTCTCGAGGGATTTATGTGACAGAGGCTGACTTAGAGGGCGTCACCGGGAATTTGTCTCGAACTAGTGGAAGCGGTGCAGATTCAATGGCGTTTCCAAGATTGTGTGGCACGAAAGATGAGATGTAAGCTCACGGGTTTCACAATAACAAACAGACATATTTAACAACAATTCGTAGCACTGCACAGTGCACATGGACAGCTACAATTATCACGAGCATATATTAAATATGGTGTTCGAGGTATCGAGGAGAGTGCGGCGGGGTGTTTATCGCGTCCACCACGGCATCACCCGTCGGAAGTTTTGAACACTTTTTAACGCAATAATGCCACCATTTTGGTGCCATGGCCACACCAGATTTCATCGAAACCTTTCACTCATGATCCCAGGTTGGAACTGCAAGAAATTCAGTCAGCGCTTGGCAGGGCTTGCTGGGGCAGCCGCTTGACAAACGTCAGTTCGGTGAAAGGTTACCGCGATGAAAGGTTGTACGCGGCGTAAGCTAATCGGGAAGGCTGCGGGACAAAACGACCGTAGCACAGCGTGGTGACTGCGCTAGTTCTACAATTTGGCATAGTGCGTTTAAGTTTGCGGTACGCATCTACGTTATACTTGGCGGATGAGTCGGATTTTGGCAAAATTGCAGCCAATTTCACTCGGGTTGGGTTGACTTTCATTTCACACACGCCGACATTGGAAGCACTCCTCTGCCTAAGATGGGACACATTTTAACACACTTGAATGCACTTTGTCGAATTACCCAATAACGGTTTCATTAATTGATACAATTCCTGCGCTTCCACGAAAATTAGCCGCAATAACGTGCTGTCTCCCAGTGCTGCCAACTTCGCGCAGTTGTGGTCGGTCCACAAGTTTTCCTGGTCATCCATTTTTTTGGAGGAATCAGCCAAGTGTGACGCAACACACGGCTGACAGGCACGTGCATTTGTTGTCGCCGGGCATCCCCAAGTTACGAACGACCGATATTTTGCGAAAGCATGCGCCGCGATCAGGGTGAGAATTAAGGTGGTGGTGGATTTGTGCTTTAGGGCGCATCGACTGCGTTGGCCATTTTGCGCCCATGGTGAGAATTAAGGCACTTCTTAATATATTTTATCTCTGAAAACATTTTTGCACTCCGGGCTCATACTGGATAGGATGGGCTTCACATGTACTGCGACACAAATGTGGGAACAAAGATGTCAATAAAAACAAACACAGAACGACACCAAAACAAAACGCTGGTTATTCCACTTACGGTCACCACTCAAACTAATCACTTTGTGTAGCAGTCAGCAGCCGGACCACAGCTTCACACACTCCATCAATCTCAACCACCGGAATTGCCGACAACAACGCGCCAACAGCAACTTGCAAGATGATGCGCATGCGCACTGAGAACACTGTTCTCCGGCTCTGAAGCCGCGTCTCTGGAGCTGCGTCTCTGGAGCCGCGTCTCTGAATACCTGCGTTCCTGCCACCCTATAGTGGGAAACTTTGACAGTTTTAAGAGACGTCTCTGGAGTCCCGGAGGCCACCGATCAGAATTGGCTGCGTCAGCATTTTCTGTTCTGAAATCTGTCTGTCAACCAATCAATGCAAGGTATTTTATATATGACGTCATAACCATTAGCAACTTTGAACACATGGTTAACAGTAAACACAAGACCTTGACTGATCCTTTGCTTTGATCACATCCAACTGTGGCGTGTGTGCGGTAGCGGAGTTGCGTTCGTATTACGTGGGAAATTGGCTGCGTAGGTAGGTATGCGCTCTGAGCTGAGCGTGAAGTGTGAAGTATTTTTGTTTGTTTTTCATATGGCTAGCCTTGTACTGAGACCAACAGTGAAAGGAAAACGCATTTCTCCTGTGAGTTATAAGAAACGAAACAGTGCTGATTATTACGGGTCACTGCAGGGCGGTGCCATCCATTGTTCACTTCTTTGTTCGTATGTTTTGGCATTTGATTTGACCAAAAATGAGAATGATATTACTTATGCATATTATGTAGGTACTGATTTAGGTTTTTCCGGTCGGTTACTGGTAAACAGATTCCATGCATAAAAAAAGAATGTCCATGAAAATGTACTCTGGAAGAAATCGGTATGCACTCAGACTCCCAGCCCGGAAAGTAAGTTTCCCACTCTGCTTATTACTAACCCATACTAATAACGCCCATTGACATGTTTGCATCATCGCCCGTACTCATTGGAATTTTGCTCATACAAATAATAGCAGACCCGAATAAAAAAAATGGAGCTCAAGCGTATGAGCTTGGGCACCTCAAAGATGTTGGGCGAATTCGCTCCAACGAACACATCGAAATCAAAATAGTGAAGAGTACCTCAGCTTATTCGGCTCAATGGGCGTCGGTAATCCTTGGATAAACAAGCGCCATTGCCCAACGAATGTCAACTTACCTGGCCGTGTCCTTGTTACAATTCTTGCTGGTCGTTTTGCTGCTGTTCCCCCGTACATCGCACGATTATTGGCAGCTGCGCACTTCACAATCACCATCACGCGCAGAACAGCGGTGGACACCGTGAGACCAACGTAGGCATTCGTTCCAGCCCCACCCCATTCAGCTGATCTCCTGGCTGTCGGCCAACAATCAGCTGACGCACAGGCGGTGCACAGTGGAACTAAACGGAACTTGTCATATAATGATTTCATCAAAGGCATGAACAACTGTTGTCGCTTCATTCCAGACTATTGCAACGATCTTGTCACAAAAGATATCTCACTTAGAATAAGAAGGCAATTTTATGAAGCTCGGTTGCTCCATTAAATCCATCTTTTGGCATCATTGTATTCAATACATGTTCTTTATTTGTGTACCTTGAAAACTTTCCCCTATATGGAAACTCAGTTCAAACTCAACTTTGCGCGGCACGCAAGAGAGGCGCACTACAAGACAGCACACAGAACAAGGCCCTTTACATAAGGTACAACCGTCCGGCGATTCGAACTTTTCATGACGTCACAAGTTTTCAACGGCCGAAGTCCTCATTGCCCGTAATGCTTTTTATGCGTAACTTGTCATGTAATATTTTCTTAACAAATACAGCTATAGTCATGAAATGAAGATCATGTGATAGAACACATCTTTCTCTATGAAAAATATAACTAACGTTTTTACCTGCAACTTATCTGAAACCCGATATACGAGCCGAAACTGGTCATCACACCACGCAGGCTTCGTCCCCAGCTGGCACCTTCCCATGACTTTTTCACCGACGAATGCACATAATGAAGGAGTGTGGGGTGGAACTTATGCAAATTATGGGAAGGATACAGGGGTTTTGTTTGATACACTTTTGAGGAGACACTTGTCCACTCAATCTTTACTTCTCCCGACCAATAATTTCAACTTTTAACATGGGACCCTATGGAGTGTACCCCCCACCCATCAATTTGAGTTCTCCCATTGCCTTCATGTATTGCGTCCCCAAATAATGTCCAGAAAACAGCACCCGTAGGAGGATATAAAGGTCGTTAATGGACACGCAGTGCCACAGGCATATAGCTAACTTCTAGTAACAAGAGGGAGGGGCAGCTGTCCCGGAAAAGTAAGCTGAACCCCGCGGTGAATCTAATGGTATGCTAAGCGGACGACGCACACCGAACGAGTAAATTTAATTGTTCTTCCAAGTTCTCTAAGCCACCATGACATCTCAAGGTCAACACAGGTCAAATAAGGCCAGTTCTAAATGTAACAAATTGTATTCATTGTTGTTTAAAGTTCAACGAATTATTTAGATTGCAGACATAGGCTATATCGACATTGCTGTCAGGGTTCAAGACTATCCAATGTGATCCTCAGTGTCGCTTTCGTAGTTTGAGTACAAAGATCACGAAAGGAGTTGTATTGAGAATTTGACTGCACTGATTATTTTTCATCTCTCCCTGGTTACCTTTCCCAACTGGATTTTGGCTATGCAAACAAGTATCCACTGCCATCACTGCCGTGCAAAGGAAAAAAGACGCATGCGACATTTTTGGCCGAAAACATCTTTCTATTCGATAGCTGTTTCGTAGACCCCCAATGGTGAGAAAAAAACCACTCATGTTTAGGTAACATACTATTTGGAAGAACATTTTTCTTTTAAAAATACGCCTGTGGGGAACAACATACATATCATGGTCAAAGGACGTATGAAACAAACTAGCATTTGCGTCAAGACGTATGTGCCGCATTTCGTGTGATTGTTTCACATGCCATGGCAAAACACGTATGTTATCTTTATTTTTTTTTGTCGCATGGACCTGCACGGCAAAAGGACACATGTGATCACGGAGATCACATACGTCTTTATAGTACTCGAGATGCTGCAGCTTTAGCGATAGAGAGACGTATGCGAATAAGCGATAATCTCGCACGTCTTGCATGGTGTCAAACTGAGCCACATTTTTCTTCGCATTTGCATCCAGGATGTGTTAAGCTAGACAAAAACACATCAACGCGCGAGAAATAGCTCGTGGTTTAAATATTCCACCCGACGCAAGATTAACACATGGTGTCCAGTGCCATGGGGCAGCGATCATTGTCGGTGCTACATGTTAGTTGTACAGTCACCATTGAAAAACCTCCGTACGGTGGCCTCGTGCACTTCTGCCCATTCGACACGTTCGCATGCTGAAATGCTCCGCACGTCTACCCATTCGACACTTTCGAATACGCCGGTCCCGCGCGCTTATGCTCGTAGACACCTTCGAGTCGGGCGGTCCCGTGCATTTCTGCTCGTTAGACACCTTCGAGTACGGCGGTACCGTACACCTTTGCCCATTCGACACCTTCGAATCGGGCAGTCCGGTGCACCTCTGTTCATTACACACCTCCGAGTCCGGCGGTACCGTGCACCCCTGCTAATTCGCCACATTGAGTAAGTGCACCTTTTTGTCCTCAAGCATCGCACCTAAATTTTTCCTCCCACAATATGTTCCGAGATACTACGCATAATCCTTTGGTCCGGCTCTGTCACATACGTAGCTTTGCCTTCGCATGGTGGAATCGACGGAGACAAATTATGGCCTGGCGAATTTACTTTTTATGTGTACCTAGCACAGACGATTTTAAGCAACACAACTGTGCTCAATGCATTTGTCTTCCTACAGGGATTTGATGGATATCAAACTTGAACGAGAGCACAATAGTATCGCTATTGATAGCCCCGAACGGTAAATAGGCATTTCTGAACTTTCTGACATCTGCATTTTTAGATCGGGACAGATTGTAACATACGCTATTGTTCCTTTGCACGGCAGATCAGATCATGGGTACCCAAACAGGCGAAGACACCTTCGGATAATAACTAACAAAGTATTTCCTTGTACAATCACTCACCAATTACATCGCTACTAGCTATAGCATGTACTCAATGCTCGATAAATGTAAAATCCCGTTGGGACGTCCCACATGTCGCGGCATCAGCGTCATTAGGAAGGTGTGGTTGGACGACGCGTGCCAATTGTACATCTGAACAAGTAGAGCTTCAAAACACGACATGAAAGGCTGGAGAAGCACACACGGAACCTACACACGTTGTGTCACGACCACGAACAAACCAATATGAAAGGAAGGCAGTGTTTGAAATCCACTATACCATACTCGCCGTCCAAATCAATGTATATGCTACCCACCGAGGTCGGCGCACTGCTAACGCAAGGTCTCGCTGACTCGACGACAGGTCGGATCACGGTTCCAGCACTGACAGCCGGAACCGAGCGAGGGTAATATGTCCCAGACCGTGGCGCCACGCGAAAACCGCCACTACTTTGTGGGCATGCGCCCTGTTGTCCTTCGTAACGTTCACTATCCTTGGTAACAACTACTGTATCCTCATTGTGACACCGCGTCATTGAGCGCAAAGTTCACCGACCTCATGCCTATCGCCATACACTCGGCTTACGGCTACAAACTGACTTGCCAGTCCGTCCTCAGAGTATCGCTATCGCATTGCATTCGCCCCATTATCACACTGTACAGGCCGACACTATTCACTGCACATGGCCTCACCACTCAGAGACCAATAGCCGGTCGAACGCCCGCGGCGAAAGGCACACTGCCAACGCCGGTGTCTCGGTGATGAGTGGCGACTTGGTGACAGGCGACTTCACCGTTCCAGCACCGACAGCCGAAATTGGCCGGACGAAGCAGGCCACTATCCTCGGGCCCTATGGGTTTCCGAGGTTTTTTTCGGAACGCTCAATGGAACCCATTCTTAATTCTGGTACCTGACAGGTTATTTTCATTCTTTTCAGAAATTCTAGTAAAATTGTTGAGGTTATGCAAGGTCACGGAGCAATCACATCACAAAATGGAGAACCTCCAATTTTGTTCAGCAGTCATGGTTTCACGCAGCTTAGCAAAACATGGCGAGCCTAAATGACGAATGTTGGATATAATAGGGTAATTTGGGACTGCACCAACAGGGTGATGTGGGTTATTAACTTTTCCCATGTACTTTCAGGTCACTGTCCTGAATTTTCTTAGGATGATTAAATGCACAGTCACCCTGAAATTATTTCTTGAATTGGATTCCCAGTACATTTTACCACTAAGCGCCTAAAAATAGTGATCTTCTCCTATGTTACATTAGTTGTAATTTTCATATCTTCAGAAGATTTGATACAAAAACATGACGTCCATGCAGGTTAGGCAAGCAGTATGAGTTGCTCCGAATCCCCTTCTTACCTCCAGGTGGAACCGCATGAGCTTGGGACAAAGCCTCAGCTCGTCTTTGTCCAGCGCCAGCAGCTCCTCAAAGCACTGACGGCTGAGCAGGGTTGCACCGCCGTCAGTCTTGGGCACCAGCAGGCCGCCGTTCTCCGCCAGTGTGGGCTCCCATCAGCTTGATGAGGTGGGGCGGGTCAGCAAAGACCGAGACTCTCCTATGAAAGGATGGGAGAGGTTTATAATGAACACGCGGTCGGGTGAGGTGGGGGGGGAAGGGGTAAATTACAACACCACCCTGAGGATTTCCAAAATAACGCGGAAACAGCGGCGCGCAGTGGAGCTGGGCTAAGGAAAGGACAGGATAACAATGAAAGATGGAGATGAGTTTTACTATGATGTTGCTCCCTCGCCATCTATTTAACTAAACAATATTGAAGGGTCAAAAATCATTATTTATGTATTGAAAACACCCATGTAATGGTAATTGCCGATAGCCACGGCTTCTCTCATCTCATGGTGATATTTTCACTTCAACAAGCGCGGGTGTGAATTTGTTGCTGCTTGTTGCTGCTTTGTTCCTTTACCAGTGTCTGCTGCCCAGCCCCATCTCGTCAAACGATATGACGCAGGGGCGCTGCATTGGCTCCATGGCCTGCACGGCCGCCTCCAGAACCTCGGCGGCAGCCTCCATCACTCCCGGTGTGACGGTGAAGGAGGGTGTCCAGCGTGAGAGCGTCGTCATGGACGGCAGTGGGGGCTCCAGCAAGTTGCTGACGTACGCGAAGGCCTGCTTTGAAATACAGCGCAGGCCCAACGCTTTGGCAACAGCCTTGCCCCCCCCCCACACAGATTCGGCGCTAGGTGGCCGCTTGGCGCACCTGCTCTGCCGACAACACTCCTGATTCCAGCAGCTGGTCCAGGGTCGCAGCCTTCTTCGTCAGCATGACGTTGCGGCGGAGCAGACCAGACTTCTGGCGCCGCCACGTCAGACGTCACTGACGACAGATCCGCTGCAAGCGATCCACCTTTCTCTGCAGCCGGCAGACTTTCTCCAGAGGCGTCAAAATCTGTACATCTGTCGTAGGCTGAAGCAGCGCTGGGACGTCCTCTACTGCGTCTTCGGCTCCGTCCTCAACTTCAGAGATCACTGCAATCAGAAAACAAGGCGGGCGTGTAACATATCACGACAAAAGAGAATGCTTCGTTTTCAAGATGAAAACGTCCATTGATTCAATCCCAGGTTGACAGATAAAATAGAAAGGCTTGCAGAAGTGTGTGTACATGTGCATCCGAGCTTCATAATTAAAGCATTAATTCTAGATATTACATTAAAAATGTTTCAAATTTTGATTGAACAAGCAGAACAATTCGCTTTATTGTCCTACCATAATGCTTGTGAATTGTGCATACCAGTATCATTTCAAGAGCAGAATGGCAGCTGAGCCCAACTCAAGCCCTTGCATTTATGGGTCTTGTGGGCCACTGACTATTCCTCACACATGTTACAAATGATGGTGCAGTCATTCATTTAAAAGAATGTCCATCAAGTGAGACAGGAAGGCACATATTTATACAGTGGTGAAGTTGCTGAATTACTGCATATCACACAACTACTCATATCTGAAAGGAAATTTGTCGCACATCATGGGTAATGGGCCAACAGATGAGACAAGCATGTTTCACATATCAAGTATAATATTTCTGCTGCATACTGCAAACATGCTTCAAATATGTGCCAAATGACAAGTGTAGCACAACACTCTTCACATGAAGGCATTTGCATGCACAGTAAATGGCATGCATGTGTGGCATATGTATGGCGTAAAAGCAGCCTACACATAATGCTTCTCCCAAATTATGCCAACTGTAGGTTGTCTTCCTCTTTCCCTTGTGTAAAGTTTGACACCCTACATCATACATCTCCCAGCTATTCCTACTGTTGGATGTCTCTTGATGCAGGGTTTTAACCTGCTCAGTGGGCTATTCTTGGCATCTCACCACTACTGCCACTCCTCAAATGTGCAGGTATTTAGAAACCATCACCTTCAATTACTTTAAATTGTTCCCAGCTATTATTTTTAATGGCACTAGATCACTGGAAGTATGTAGTTGCATTTGCAGCAGTGTCACTTTTTAATTACCACTTATACCAATGTGCCTGGAGAATCACATCCCACATGTAGGTTAACATGGCTGTTCATCTGCTGAGATCATACAGCCCCTCTGCAACTGCTTCTGTCAGATAAGAGGAGCTTTTTGGATGTGAAGGTGAGTTAAATGTTAAAAGCAGTCTTAGTGATTCCATTAATATCAAGAACATTTTGTTCACAATGAACATACTGGAGCACAGTAAGTATGGCACAGTAAGTATTCAAGTTTGGAGTAAGTAAGTAGAGCACAGTAAGTATTAAATAAGTTATGTTTACGTTGCATGACCACATTGTAAGCTCTTTGACAACCAATGGTGGCAATCTTGATATAACGTCTGAATCTGCTAACAAACAAATCATTCAAATCGCAGATGGTTTCCATGTTGCGATTGTATGACAGTAGTCCTGACACAAATGTTATACAAAAAACATTCCAAGAGTGCTTATACAATATTTACAGCAAATAAGAAGTGGCATTCAGCCAATATTTCAATGCGTAATGCCACTGCCACACCAAGGACCACTTCAGGGGCTCAGCTGGTTAGAGTGCTGACCTACACTGGTCTCCCCAGTCCCAGCAAGACAGGGTTCAAGTCACTTCACACACTTGAATTTAGCCCCCGACTGAGAGGGTCAGTTGGCAACTGGCCTGATAGGGCTGTGGATGAGCTACCAGGGCAGCAGTGTCAGTGCATTGACAGCATGTTAAACCAGTTGTCAAAATTCTGCCATTGAACTGGAATTAATTGCCTGTGTGGTGGGGCAAGGGTTCATGCGACAATCCCTGATGAGCAATATGACCCTGGTTCATAAAGCCACCCCAGCAAGAATGCAGACTTTTTTTTTATCAGACAAGCAATGGGGATAACAATCTAAATATACAGCATTTGTCTGCATTAATATATTTACAAGACAAACATTACACATAGTTTGCCCTCATACAGCTGAAGAGGTTAAGCTAGCTTAGGTCATTTTATATTTGTAATATTTTGAAGACATAAAATTATGCTTGAAATTTTACCTCTGGGTGGGTTGAGGATAGTTTTTTCTAAGAGTGTTTTGCCAAGGCTAGGTTACATTTTTTAACACATTGTTTGTGATGCTGTACAACCAAACTCAAATATTGATTTTGGTGCAATTTTGCTCTGAAATTAAAGGGGTACTATTGCACTTTAGGGCATTCACAAGACAAGTTGTACACACATTTTACCTTTATGATGCAAGCAAATGGATTTGGCTAGGTTAAGTTAGGTAACTTGTAACTTTAAAAAAATACAATCTTAATATATAAAGATTTTCCCCACAAAACAGGTTGGCTTGGTGAGCATAGGTTGGGTTGTGTCTACTTAAGTACTAAAAATTTAATGACAAAAATGCCATGACATTTTTCATTCAATATAAAAATGGCATGGTTTGCTATGTAATGGTGCATTTTATTTTGCTTTAAAAAAATATATTCCATGCTATGTTGCCCAACTCAAAGCCTTGTTCAATATTAATTTGTCCCACCAAATGAAAAGCAAGCATTTGCAAAGGAAATGAGTGGCCATATCAGCATAATCATGTTTATAAATGTTGCATTGGACATGTGTCCTCAAAACTTCAAAAATTGCTGCATATGAGTTGGCATGTGAAGTCTAGCATTCAATCTCATTGCAGTTTGTTTGCAACATGCAAGTTCACATTCTACAGTCTGGCAGACTCTCACATCATTACTTTGAGCCATCACCAGCATAACCTCAACACAACTGACTTAACTTGCTTGTGATCAGCCAACTGGATTTTTTTTTTAATCCAAGTTCTTGCATGGGTTGCTTCATGAACCAGGGTAGTATTGCTAAGCAGAGCTTGTTGCACGCACCATGGCCTCACCACCCAATCCATGAACTCCAGTTCAACAGCAGAATTTTGACAAGAAGTTAAATATGCCATCAATGCACTGACACCACCACCTGGTAGCCCATCCCCAGCCTTATCAGGCTAACTGCCACCCAACCCTCCCAGTCAGGGTTAAATGTGAGCATGTGAAGTGAAAGCAAACCTTGTGTTGCCAGGGCAGGGGAGACCAGTGCAGGGCAGCACCCAAACCAACTGAGCCACCAGGGCAGCAGTCTGTTGCTTATATTTTCTACATACAAGAATGGAACTAAGGATTTTTAAGCAAATGCAGTGTTGATTGACCTAGTTTGGAAAAAAATGTATCTAGGCTGAACAAACCTATCCTGCCCACCCACATCAGGCACCTATCCCTGCACCAATTTCCACACCACACTGACAAGATCTTGTCACAGGTTGAAGTGCCATGCTGATGCTTTGCAGTCTTGCAACATACTATGGAATCACCATACAGGTAACCTACCTACATAACCTCAAGTTCTCAAAGCACACTGTGGCTCATATGACTGGAAAAATATTGGCCCTTATGTACATTATCACCTACATGGATTTCAGGTAAGCTTTGTTGAGATGCATACTGACCTAGGCATCACAGTAGATAAAAACTTGCATTTCCATCAACACATTGCTGGCATAGTACAGAAAGCTGGAAGTATGGCTGGCAACCTACTAAGTTCTACTTTTTGACTTTCTCCTGAATTTATGAAAACCCTATACATTACTCATGTCAGCCTCTTTTGGAGTGTGCTTGGAATACAGGCTACATAAGTGACTTAAGGCAACTAGAATCAGTACATAGGAGGTGGACACGAAACAGAGGGATGGAAGGTCTGGATTATGGTGCCAGATTACAGAAACTAGGTTAGTTAGTTAGTTATTTGGGCTTTAGGGCGCTTCGACCAGAATTGATCATTCGTGCCCAACAGAAACTAGGTCTGTAATTGGTGAAAGGTAGACTGATTTGAGCAGACATTATCAAATGTTGGAATATTTTTCATGGCCATTCTGCCATTAAGATCCCCGACATGTTTGTGCTGGCACCATTGGTGAACACACGAGGACACTCAATGAAATTGGCTCACAGGCATGCATCAGTGGATTGTAGGAATAAATTTGTTTAGCCTCAGATGCTGTGCCACCTGGAACTCATTGCCTGATGATGTAGTAGCCTTAACAGACCTGGGTGCATTTAAAGCTGCACTGCACTCAAATCTCTGCACATTGTTGTACAAATATACTGAATAGATTAACCATGATAATATACTAATCAAACTTGAAGAGCAGCTTTACTTCTCTATATTCAGAATATAGAGATCTCTATATATCTTTATATTCAATCTCTGCATTTAATCTCTATGTTCAATCTCTATATCCTCTTTTTCAGAAATCTTGACTGACAACAAAATATTAGCAGATGTAGTGGATACTCTAAGCATACAAATTTTGCTTAAGGTACACATTCCAATCCCATGTCTTGCCCTCTCTATCTGATAACCATATTTTCTTTAATCTAGGGGACTGGCATACCTGCAGATCAGAGTGGGAAACTTACTTTCCGAGTTGGGAGTAGGAATGCATTCCAATTTCTTCTGGAGTACATTTTCATGGACATTATTTTTTTATGCATGGAATCTGTTTACCAGTAACCAACCATACAAACCTAAATCAGTACCTACATAATATGCATAAGTAATATCATTCTCATTTTTGTTCAAATAAAATGTAAAAACATAGGAACAAAGAAGTGAACAATGGATGGCACTGCCCAGCAGTGACTTGCAATAATCAGCACTGTTTCGTTTCTCATAACTCACAAGAGCAATGTGCTTGCCTTTCACTTTTGGTCTCAGTGCAAGGCTAGCCATATGAAAAACAAACAAAAATACTTCACACTTCACCCTCAGCTCAGAGCTCACACCTACCTATGCATCCAATTTCCCACGTAACAAACGCAACTCCGCTACCGCACATGCCACAGTTGGATGTGATCAAAGCAAAGGATCAGTCAAGGTCTTGTGTTTGCAGCATGACACTGTTAACCACATGTTCAAAGTTGCTAATGGTTGTCATATAAAAAATACCTTGCATTGATTAATCAACACATATTTCAGAACAGAAAATGCTAACACAGCCAATTCTGATCTGTGGCTTCCGGGGCTCCGGAGAACGTCTCTTAAAACTGCCAAACTTTCCCACTATATGGGTGGCAGGAACACAGGTTTTCAAGACGCTGCTCAAAAGCCGGAGAACAGTGTATTCGGTGTGCATGCGCATCATCTTGCAAGTTGCTGTTGGCACTGTTGTTGGCAATTCCGGTGGTTGAGATTGATGGAGTGTAAGCCTGTGGTCCGGCTGCTGACTGATACAAAAAGTGGTTAGTTTGAGTGGTGAAGTGTTTTTTGGGTGTCATTCTGTTTGTTTTTATTGATATCTTTGTCACCAAAATTGCATCAGAGTACATGTGAAGCCCATCCTATCCAGTATGAACCCGGAGTGCAAAAATGTTTTCAGAGATAAAATATCTTAAGAAGTGCCTTAATTCCCACCCTGCTGCAGATACTGGCTCCCCTTGATCAGGCACAGAACTCATCTATGGGTGAGTGATGCTTGTGTATATGGGGAGCCAACCAGGTGAGAGAACCTCAGTCTGCATACCAAGATAGGTATGCAGAGAAAATACAGGCAGTTAATTGCAGGTAGAAATGTTAAATAAATGAATAAATATTAATATTTAATATATATTTATCAATATTTATTTATACTAAATATTGAATTAGAATTACCCACTTGAAATTTTGAGCATTTCTACAAATACCCTGAGCCCGGTTGCCAAAGCAAGTCACAGAACTTGAATTCCAATTGCTTAAATGAACAAATGACTAGGTACCTACCTTGATGGAATGTTCAGACGGAATAGCGTTCTTGCGCAGGAACAAGTTCATCCGGTCCTGTCTCGCACACAGGTGCACCCACTCTGCTCTCCTTTTTGCATCTTTCGGAAAATTAAAATACGAGATGTCAGGATTGTTCCTGAAAGATGAAGTACACTTAGCCACAGAGCAGTATCCCATTACTACGAGCACCTAATCAAAGACCAGAAAATCCTATACTATATCGAACGCAGCCGCAACACTACCAGACATTTGAAAGCGCGAAAGTCGGTTGTATTCTGGCGCAAGGAAATGCGCAGGAAACGTCTAACGAGTGACGTCAGAAATTAAAGTGGCCCTATGGCCGCTGAAGGGACGGTTCCCCCTGATCTAGGCCAAATGTAGGCGACCACAGCAGCGGGAGTAAGTGCGTTGCGAGGGAAGGTATGTTAGAATTCGTCATCCACTTTCCTGTAGATATATGACATCGGTTCCCAGCCCTCATAGGTTCCACATCTCTAAGCAAATGCCATGCATTTTGGTTGTATAAAACAGATTGGTATTGTGTTGGATAGTTGGTAAGTCCGTTATTGGCGAAGCTTTTGCCGGATTTCGAACTTCAGGAAACAAGTGGTGTGACGAACCAAAGGACAGTGTAACATTCATCAGGTAGAAGATGAAAGTTCTTTAGTTTCTACAAGCTAAGTAAAGTTTCAAGCACAATTGGTCCACTGGAAGTAAATTGAAATGAAACTGTTGAGTGAGGATGGTGAGATGGTTGAGGTACTGAGCAAGCAGTTTAAATCAGTGTTTACGTTGGAGGATGTGACTAATCTGCCAACGGTGAACCACAGTTCAGTGACAGGTGATCAGATACACGATGTTGATTTCATTGATATTGATGTTGTTTTCAATTATATCAGGAAAATAAAGCCAAACAAGGCAGCAGGACCTGATGGAATTTATGCTAGGGTATTGCATGAAGCTGAAAAGGACCTGGCAATTCCACTTTGTATAATATTTTGTAGATCAGTCACAAAATGAAATTCCAACAGATTGGAAAAGGGCAAATGTAGTTCCTATTTTCAAGAAAGGAGAAAGAGGGAAAGTTGAAAACTATAGGCCAGTAAGCCTCACATCCCTAGTCTGCAAGGTACTCGAATCAATTATCAAGGATAGAATAGTTAGTTTTCTGGAAGGAAACAGATTAATTCAAGATACTCAACATGGATTTAGAAAAGCGTGATCGTGTCTCACAATTCTCTTAAACTTTGTGAATTTTGCTACAGAACAATTTGATCTGGGAAATCAGGTTGATGTAACATATCTTGACTTTAGTAAGGCCTTTGACAAGGTATCCCATAAATGGTTAATGATGCAGCTTCAAGTCCATGGTATTGCAGGTAGCATCCTAAAATGGATAGAGTTGTGGCTTTCAGATAGACAGCAGAGAGTGATGCTAAATGGTACAAAGTCATCATGGGAAAATGTTCTTAGTGGAGTCCCCCAGGGGTCAGTACTGGGACCACTATTGTTTATTATATTTGTAAATAGCATTGAAAGTGGCCTAAGCAGTAAGGTTTTAAAATTTGCAGATGATTTTAAGGTCTTTAGAGCACTAACAGGGCACAATGAGCAGGTCTTGCTGCAGAAAGACTTAGACGAGCTTGTGAAGTGGTCTGAAAAAAGGTAAATGAAATTTAATTTTGGTAAGTGCAAAATCATGCATGTAGGTAGGCAGCATATGAAGGCTCCGTACTTGATGGGTGGCCAAGTACTATTTGTGACTCCGCAGGAGAAGGACTTAGGTGTTATTTTGAACACAAAATTGGGGGCATCAGAACAGACCAAAGAAGCCAGGAAGAAGGCACTAAGAATGCTTGGGGCAATACATAGGAATGTATCATACAAAAGTGAGGAAGTCATCAGGAAGCTTTACTGTGCATATGTCAGGCCACATCTTGAATACTGTGTCCAAGCTTGGTCCCCTAGTTATGAAAAAGTTTGTTGGCTTTTAGAGAGAATACAAAAGAGGGCAACATGGTCCCCTAGTTATGAAAAAGATTGTTGGCTTTTAGAGAGAGTACAAAAGAGGGCAACAAAAATGGTTAATGGCATAGGCAACCTGGCATATGAGGAAAGATTGAAAGAAATTGAATGTGTTTTCACTTGATATAGAAGGCTGAGAGGAGATCTCATCGAGGTCTTTAAATTTGTTCGTGGTCAGGAACAGGGATCTCTCAAGGAAAAGTTTTAATTTAACAGAAATGATGCAATTAGAGGTCATCAATTCAAATTTAAAGTGAATCACAGCAGGACAAAGTTAAGACAGTCTTTCTTCACCAACAGGGTAGTAGAACACTGGAACCAGCTGCCAGAAACCATTGTCAGTAGCAACACACTGAACATCTTTAAAAACAGCATAGACAATCATTATTTGAATAGGGGACTTGTTTTTCTGTATTCCAGGGAGGGTTGATTGACGGACTTGGTGGGCAACTGGTTCAGTGTCCAGAGTGCAACCAAGAAGGGCTTTTGTGGCTCATAGTTGCACTGATATTTTATGTCTTCATGTCTAAGATACCTACTTCCTAACTTTGCTTTTCTTAACCATTCCATATGCCTCCAGCACCATGCTAGCTCAACATTAAGGTGTTATAGTTTTTAATGTTTGGTAGGTCCTTAGATTGAGTGCATCCTGCCTGGGTCAGGCCTCTTTTTGTTGTAGTTGAAGGAAGCAAATAGCAAACAGTTATCTGTTTTTTTAATAAAATAAATTAAGTGCAAATGTATCTTTAAAATATTGTGGTCATATGTTGATAGTCCCAGCTGGCATTCAAGGTGTATGCACATGTGCAGTGTTACAATGATGGTTTCTCATTATGTGTGAGATGTTGAAATGAGTACAGCCAGATATCAAAATTGCCATGGAAATAATGTTACTTCAAATACTTGGTAAGTCCTTCAAACCCAGTTTTGAGGAAATTGAGAGCATATAACCTGTTTTGCATGTTTTGAGAAACCTGTCAATGGGTACCTGTACCTAATTTGTGGATAACAATATGAATGATAATGATGTAAAAACTTATGCTACAAACTGGTAATGTATTACATATAGCATCATAGGTGATCCCCTTGCCTGAAATTTCCTCACAAAGTCCAAGAGATTTGCGAGTCATGATCGCCCTTTTCTAAACCTGTGTTGAGTATCTTGAATCAATCTGTTTCCTTCCAGAAATCTAACTATTCAATCCTTGATAATTGATTTGTGTACCTTGCAGACTAGGGATGTGAGGCTTACTGGCCTATAGTTTTCAACTTTCCCTCTTTCTCCTTTCTTGAAAATAAGAACTACATTTGCCCTTTTCCAATGTGTTGGAATTTCATTTTGTGAAACTGAGCTTCAAAATATTATACTAATTGGAATTGCTAGTTCCTTTTCAGCTTCCTGAAATACCCTACCATAAATTCCATCAGGTCCTGCTGCCTTGTTTGGCTTTATTTTCCTGATATAAGTGAAAACATCACTATCAATGAAATCAACATCGTTTATCTGATCACCGGTCACTGAACTGTGGTGCACGGTTGGCAGATTAGTCACATCTTCCAATGTAAACGCTGATTTAAACTGCTTGCTCGGCTCCTCAACCTTCTCACCATCCTCACTCAATATAGTCCCATTTACTTCCAGTGGATCAATTGTGCTTGAAATTTTATTTAGCTTGTAGAAACTAAATAACTTTTTACTGTTCCCATTACAGTTCCTAGCCAAATCAAATTATTTTGCTCACTTTGCTGCTCTGGTTTTATGCTTCACAGTGTCTCTAGCTTTTTTAAAAATACAATCTTAGATTTATGATATTTGAAGCTTCCTTAAATACTCTAAATGCTTCTTTCTTAGCCTTAATTGATTTTATCAAGTTTGGTGTAGCCCGTGCTGGCTTCCCTACCCTTCTTTTGTGCCTTTGCTTTTGGGATACATGTCTAATCTGAATTTCCCTCAAGTAAGATTTGAACTTTTCCCACATTTCACAGGCATTTCAATTGGAAAATTATTCTTCCCATTATATGGCACTTAAAGTCGCTCTCATGCAGTCAAAGTCTGCCCTGTTAAAATTTGGAACCTTTGCCAAATTATCCTTGATTGTGTCCTCTACATGTGCCTTGAATCTCACTATGTTATGGTCACTTCTTCCCAGAGTTTCTCCTACAGTCAAGTCTTGAACTAAATCACTCAAATCTGAGAAGACAAGGTCCAAGAATGAGACCTGCCTAGTTGGTTCCGTTACAAACTGGTGTAAGAACAGGTCCTCTTCAAGGCATTTCCTGAACAGGCACAATAGCATGATGGGCAGCTAACACCAACATTTTCATATCCTTTTAGATTAAAGTCACCAAGAATAAGGCATTTCCTCCGAAAGTTCCTACTGATTTCCTCGCAAATCACCTTATCGAGCTCCAGTCGCTGAGAATGTGGCAAGGTTCCTGATCTGTACAAAGCTCCTATCCTCAGTTTATTGCTGTTGCCTTTTCCCACAGCAACATCAAGCCAAATGGACTCCACATGCACATTTTTTTTAACCCCATCTGCTACTTTTTGAGAACTGAATAAGCTATTCACATAGAGCATTACACCACCCCCTTTAACTGCTGGACCCCTATTGCATGAAAACATATTGTATCCTTGGATCTCATAGTCCTGCAAGTTATCCCCAAAATACCCCTCACTGACCCATGCCTCAGTAATGCAAACAAAATCTGGTTTCTCCTCAGCAACATAACACTTGAACTCATCAAATTTGGATCGAATGCTATGAGCATTAAGCATCATACACTTAACAAATGTTCCATAACCATCTTTGGCTTTTTCATGTTGAGTAGCTCTTTCATCTCTGGATGAGCTACCACTCTGCCCCCTTGAACTACTGCTATCTCTATTTGCTTTGTATGCTTTATAGGGGTAATATGTGTAAAACTTGTTTCCTAAACACCTTAAACCACAATAATATTGATCTAATGATGATGACATATGAATGAGAGACCAAGTAAAGCTTATTGGTGTTTGATCTTGTAAAAACTATCTTGGCAAAATAATTCTGCCAAAAGTTGGCCACCACTGAAAGAGCCACAGCAAACTTCTTCCCTTGAGCCAAGATCAAAGACTATGGAGACTATTTTGGGTAAAATTGGCAAAATGAATATTAAGCGCATCTGATTAGTAAACACAGTTATAATGTAAAGTGCTGTGATCAAAGTGTTATTAATGTTTCAAAAGCATAATGATCAGGCCAGGCAGGGTTCTTCAAGTGATCTTTCATACCATATACACTCACTCAGTCTACGCTTTGGCTCATAATCAACCACATGCCATGCACATCATTTATGGATCCTGATTACCTAGTGTTTGATATGTTCCAGGAGAAGATGAGAAATCAAAATTATGGTGTTTGGTAAATTATCATTTTTGACTGCTCCATTCTTACTTCTGATTGTGATACAAAATGGGTTGGCGGAAGATGGCAATAAAGGTGAGCAAACTATAACAGTACTGATGTCACACATGTAAAGGCATGCTCTTTAATGTCAATGTGACGTCCATTCAGTTATATTTGCCATGGTGGAGCACCTATCTCCATTGTCCATTGCCTATGTTTTCCTGCGCACTGCCATCATCTGAGATCTGCCACGTTGTCTGTTGTACTGTGGTTGATCGCCAGGTCTGCCATGATACACTCCCTGCATTAGCATCATGTTCCCTGAGTAGCCTGACATCCATCAAAGGAATTCTGAATCGTATGACCCTGATGCTGTCCATTGTCTGAAATGCAGTTGGTTGATTTTATCCGCCACCAAATGGTGGTTGCTGTTTGGTCCGATTTCACAGCACCTAGCAGGGGCATTTCAAAGGATGACAGAAAGCTTCGTGTGAACTTCATGTCTTTGTAGCAAGATCGTTTGTGTGAGAATTGAAATTTGAGTTGGTGTTCCTGATTTCACTAAGGTTTTTTTTATAGCATTTAGCCTGTGCAAAGGTTGAATGGAAAGGAATGCCTCCATCTTGATAGTTTTTTTCAAAGAATATAATTTTCATTGATATTTAGCTCTTAAAAGTCATTATATCAAGGTGAATATTTATTTTTGGACAATTCTCTGCCTCCATGGGTTTATAAAGATTGATGTTTCAAAAGGTCTGTACTTTGGCTTCTTGTCTCGTCAAGGCACCAACGAACCAAGATTTGGAATACAACATAGGAGATTGAGATGCAAGCTTGACATCGTTGGTAGCTCAGATGGTTAGAGCGCTGGCCTGCTCTGGTCGCCCCTGTCCTGGCAACGCAGGGTTCGAGTCGCTTCGCGCGCTCGCATTTAGCCCCCGGCTGGGAGGGTCGGTTGGCAGCTGGCCCGATAAGGCTGGGGACGAGCTACCGGGCGGCCGTGCCGATGCATTGACGGCACGTTAAACTTTCGGTCAAAATTATGCGGTTGAACTGGAATTCATGGATCGGGTGGTGGGGCCAGGGTTCACGCAACAAGCTCTGCTTAGCAATAGGACCCTGGTTCATAAAGCCACCCCAACAAGAACTCGGATTAAATTTATTTTAAAAAAGAAAAAAGGACATTTACATTATTGCACGTGCTAATTCATTCTGGTCTCTTTTGGTTCCAACAATCAACTACACTGATACAAAAAGGACAGGACATATCATCCTTACATGACACATACAGATACATACATAGGGGACATCGCAAACATTTCACTTCGGACATCATTCAGACATTTAAATTTGGGACTTTTAAATTTAAATTAAATTAAATTTAAATCAAGGACATCTAAATGAAATTCATTTAAATTTAAACGACCTAAAACAATTATTTAAACAACTTTCTGCCAACTGAGGTGAAAGGACAGATGTTATAGAACATGTCGGCAAGTGTTGCGCATCCGCACTGCCATCTGTTGACAGTTAAAGATGGAGGTATTGCTTTTCAATGAACCCTCTACATCTGTAATGGTATTTGCATATTATGCTCAACAGTAGTTCTTAGAGTTCGAATTAAAGTTATCATCTTTGCTCGAACTTTTAAGAATTTTGTTTTTGATATATGTATTCATATATTGCCACAAATCCATTTCATTCGAAAATGTTTGTATTTAAACAAGCTGACGTGAACAGTTACCTTGGTCGATGGATAGCGGTTCATGTGCTCGTAATAAACGGTGACTGGTGATGTTTCAGCAAAGTGTGAGTCCCAGTCGGGCAATGACTGTCGCGCTTGTCTGCGGTACGCCCAGGTGAGAGAGGAGCGATCACCCAGTGAGTTGTTGCTGTCGGAGCATGTGCGCCCAGAACCGGCTACGACGCCATGGCTTAGGGTTGAGATAATGTTGTTTTTTCATTAGGTATACGATATTGAAAGTCGAAAGAATCGAGACTCACCATGAAAGCGATGCCATTTGTCATGTTTGTTGTGCATGTAAGCCCTGTCTGAACATACGGCATTCGTCCAAAGTTGTTGTTTTGTTTTGTTGTTCCTGTGAACATAAGCACAATAGTTCTGAAGTTATATAAACAAAGTACTCCTATTTACAAACAAATAATGTAGACTGTCCAAGCATGCGTCTAGAAACAGGATGTCAAACCTTGTGGGAAAGGATGAAGATTCAATGTGATTTGGGGGCATGTTCACCGATTTTCTCGAGATTTGTATCGGTGTCGCGATTGGCCTGTTGTATAGGCTGTGTTCCTGGTCAGTCCACTTGATGATTCAGCACGGGAGCGATGTTCGACAATGTGGGTAGTCGATCATAGGTCGGGAGTTGGTGCGCCTGACGTCATTTCTTCTGCCGCTCGTGCGGCACTCAAAGCAGCATGCTGCACTTGTCTGAGATAAGCGTCAGATACCGCACTAAATAAGCGAGGTCTGCTATTGACATTGCGTCGATATCCCATGCTGCTGATGAGTATGGCGGGGCATCTCAAGTTGACATGACAGATTGTCCGGCATTGATAATTGTGTTTAATTTAGAGGTTGGTGCTCCCTTCCTCGTTTGAAAACGATGAGAACCTTCGTCTCGTGCTGTCTTGGAGCCCAACGGTAGCCCAGAGCTGTCTCTTCTTGTGTAATGTCCGTCTGCCATTTGCCAGCATGCCCGCCTGCGGGGAATAATACAGATGGTGTTTCTGTTAGCAAATTTATAACACGCTCTGTAGCTACCGCCGACTGCGAATGTAATTATTCTTGCAGTGCCACTTGTACGGCTACCAAGAAGTGCGCCTTCTATCCATGGAAGTCCATCATCCCTAAGATGGATGTGTGTTCCCTGACCGACACCCACTGGGGCACCTGCTGGGGTGGCATGTACTTGGGCACCTGCTGGGTACACACTAGGGTTCCTGCTGTGGTGCGTACTGCGGCACCTGCTGGGGTATCTGTTGGGATGGGTGCTGGGGTACCTGTT
>JAOTOM010004310.1:0-262782 GCA_034440615.1 Ashinkailepas kermadecensis | reverse complement strand
TCTCTCTATCTCTCTATATCTCTATCTCTCTATCTCTCTATCTCTCTCTCTCTCTCTCTCTCTCTCTCTCTCTCTCTATCTCTATCTCTCTCTCTCTCTCTCTCTCTCTCTCTCTCTCTCTCTCTCTCTCTCTCTCTCTCTCTCTCTCTCTCTCTCTCTCTCTCTCTCTCGTTCTCGAGAGCGAAGCGAGAGCGAAGCGAGAGCGAAGCGAGAGCGAAGCGAGAGCGAAGCGAAGCGAGAGCGAGAGCGAGAGCGAAGCGAGAGCGAGAGCGAGAGCTATGCAAAGCGATGAAGTCTATGCTCTTCACGAAATGCCCTTCACGCAATCGAGCGACACGTTTATCGGTCGCATTACAAATGTCGGACCCTGAGGTAAAGATAACTTAATCTTACTGCTGATGCACGGCTCATAGTTTTCATACAATGCTGAAGGGGTTAAGATTTACCCGTCTAATAGTAGTTAGAGGCTGGCGCGATCTACCGCACGCTCAGCCGACCCACCAATGGCATCACACCCATTTCCGTGTTGTGAGTCAGGGAGTCAGACACTACACAAAAGCTTCTGTATGAATCGCTGCTGCATAGCGCAAGCGAGTGAAGAGTGCATTGGGTGTTGTTCCAACGAAACATTGGGTCGCATCCTGGATGACGAATAAGCAAATAGGAAAAATCGCCGACCACGACCATCTCATTGGCCGAGAGTCACGCAGCCGCTTAAAGTCCTGCGATTGCGCTGCGATGCTGATCACTAAACGTGTCAACATGCTCGTCGGCCTGACAAGCACATCAATTAACATGCAACAATCAACGGATCACATACAGACGATATGGGTATCCTGCCGTCGGTCAGCACACACTGGTGAGGCCTCAAACTGGTAAAAGTTGAATATCCGATGGCCGGGCTGTTATTACCTTACTAAAAAGCAGCGTACAGTTTGCGACGATTGCCCAATAGTGATCGCTTTTGTACCGCACATTTTGTGCCTTCTCCATCTCGCACGCTAAAGCATCTCGCCTTCCAGAGCACATCCTACTAATGTCGTCGGCTCGTAAAATGAAATCACTTTCCTCTTCAATTTCTGTTCAGAGACGTGCGCGGCAGCGACGGCTTCTTCCAATACCTCCGAGAAACGTCACACAATGGTGGCGACCGAGAGAAGAAACGCATCGTCCACGCGTCTACAAACCCAGCGATACGAGACCATACTGTGACGAAACCCTACAAGGCACTGTACATCGTGGAATCGTTAAAAAAACAAATTATCCAAAGATGATCTCTGCGACCTTCCATGACAACTTTATGGCCTTGTTGTTTTCTCGCAACAGGGTGGTCTCAAAAGACATCCACATGGAGTATCTTCAATAATGAAAACCTTAATCTTCAGCTTAAGTGCAGGTCATTGACCCAATGTGACGGGTGTGACCTCTGATGCAATTAAATCTGATATAGCCGTGATCAATTACCAAAGTGACATTAAAATGAGACCCATGAGACCACCCAAAACAAATCCACTACACCGAGGTCGGGTCACCGACCCACATGTCATGTTTTGACCTGTGACGTACTTGGCAATATCACCATCGTGTTTCATGGGCAAGTAGCTTTTCAATGACACCCATTCATGCTATGCTCCAAATCAAGTAAAATAGCACTATCTGGAGCTCATGTCAGGTCGTGATGCTCGACCCCCGTGACCCATTATGGATTGGGCTTTACAAAACAATATGTCATCAGGTTGACAATTGATTGGGTACCCCATAGCTAAAACACGAAAAATATCAAAATATAACGTCTTAGAAAGGTCACGAGTTTAATGAAACGTCACGAGGTTACGAGGCCAAAAGTTAACTTTGGAACATCACACTTGCTTTTATTGCGTTGGGCAGATCTTCCGCTCTCAAATCATGCATGCGTTTGGGACGCTAATTGCTGCCACCTAAAAGATGAGAAAAATACATTCGAACTTTCTCCGTTACCTCAAACATTTCATAACCTGTATCTCGTGACACCTTTGACCTAGAAATCCAATAATCGCAGGATTATAATTTGGGCCAAACATATTTCCTTTTTGGGGACATTCAAGCCGTTTCTGAGAACAATCGTTTGAAGGCATTATTCCAACTATTTGTAAATGTTCATGTACTTCAACTACATCAATAAATGGATCTCATCTGACCCTTGACCTAGGGGTCGAGATGAAACATATCGCACAACGCTCGTATCCCAAGAAACTGTGGAATATCATACTGAGATTTCATGTGTGCATCGGTTCTTCGTTTTACACCGGGAACGATTAAGTGCCAAAATGCTCGATTTTTTGGCGAAAAAGTGATCTCGAAGGTGATTTGGAAGTCAGCCAGTAACTCAACGTAAACATTCGGATTTAAATCGCGGGATGTCTTCGCTTGCAGCACATTGATTTGTTCATGTTGCTAGCAATCTGGCTTTCGAAACACTTGGGGGTGAGGGAGCAATCTCTCCCTACAGTAGAACAAGCGAAAAATACTGGTCTTGGGCGAGGGTTAATAACCTTTTAAAGTACGAATAAATCCGAAATTACTACGTCGAAGCACCACATTCTTCGGGTCACCTTTCAACTCGGGCAGACAACCGAAGGACGCACGCTCAGAAGATTGCTGAGTACTGTGGAGCGCTGGGTCGAGTCAGAGCACGACTGACCGCCGGTGCCGATGGCATTATACTGAAGCTCGCCGTGTCTGTTCGCCGTCAGGCTCGTTCTACGGCGCCAGTCATGCCATGGTGGCGCTCCAGGAGGCGGGCACCTCGGGCTCCGTGCGGCTGCAGCTGCGTACCGGCCGGCCCGACAGCCTACTGCTGCTGGCCGCCGGCAGGACCGACTACCTGCTGATGCTGCTGCAGGACGGCCTGCTCAAGGTGGGCTCGCCACCCGCCCGCCACCCAGTTGACTTGTTCTTAACGATGGTCAGTCCTTCTCCCCTCTCCGGCCGACGCGTCCCCATGGTGGGTGAGTCCTCCTCTCTTCCCCGGCCGACGCGTTCTCAAGATGGGTCAGTCCTCCTCTCTTCCCCGGCCGACGCCTCCCCAAGGTGGGTCCGTCCTCCTCCCCTTCCTGGCCGGCGCGTCCCCAAGGTGGGTCAGTCCTCCTCCCTTTCCTGGCCGGCGCGTCCCCAAGGTGGGTCAGTCCTCCTCCCTTTCCTGGCCGGCGCGTCCCCAAGGTGGGTCAGTCCTCCTCCATTCCCCATCCGACGCGTCCCAAAGGTGGGTCAGTCCTCCTTCCTTCCCCGTCCTATGCGTTCTCAAGGAGGGTCAGTCCTCCTCCCTTCCCCGGCCGACGCGTTCTCAAGGAGGGTCAGTCCTCCCTTTCGTGTCCGACGCGCCCCAAGGTCCTCCTCCCTGCCATCGCCGACATGTCCCCAGACCGTCCTCCTGCTCACTCTGATGGACACTCCTCGGCTGCTGCGACAGCTGGTGATGCCGAGACGCCCATATCGACCGGTACAACTTTGATGGTCCGTCACACTGTCAGCCCCAGGTCCGGTCACTAGCTGCACTGACGCAAAACATTTGGGACACTTGAGCAGTAGTTCTGACAGCGCCGCCTGATCAGAACAAGCTGATCACCATCACTGAGAGTTGTTGGGGCGTGAAGCGACGTCGCCACCTAACTTTTAGCTTCATTATCCAAAGCCGACCCTTTCACACAGTGCACCTATCGACTCGTCAGGTTTTTGCCACTCAGAAAACATCATAGCGGCGTTTTTTTTGCTCACGGTCCTGCATATCCTTGACTGCAAATGAAGCTGACTGCCAACCATTTTGATGGCATTAATTGTATTCATGAATCGCCTACACACTATGGAAGTCAGAGTGTTTTCATGTGGTGTTCATGGTTTTCGTTATGTTATGGCTTAGCGTCAAATTAACTAACAAATCACATCAATGGCTTACTAAGCGTTCGTTCCGCCTGTGTGTTTATTCTGTGGTGAGGATTATGGCATATGGCAGGAGGAAGTCGCGTTGTCAATAGCATCAGACTGGAGCATCACTGCTGCTAATTAGCGTCGGCAACAGCATCAGGGATCACCAGGAGGGCCACGGTCATCTCGGTGGTCCGACAAACACCATAGCTGCATGAATCTTATCTGAGCTTCCATAGTGGAAATTCTGGCACAGCCACAATGAGTTGTGTATCAAAGACACAGGCGACCGGTCAGAAAACTCTGGCAATCGAATTCCAATTACTCTTCCGCTTGTGAGGCAATTTTCCGTCATCCACTTGCACCAACCACAACCGAGACGACATTTCGGAAAACTGAACGGTATGCGCTGGAACATTAAACTCAACACAGGTGTAATCCGGAGCAGTCTACCAATCAGGAAACTGAAGCACTGCGGTACAGCATCACCAAAGTGGTGAGTAAGAATGGTGAAGAGAAAACACGTGGTGAAGTGAATTCCCGGGACAGTATTGAACCGGCCTGTTCAAAACTGTCCCGGGAGTTCACCAAATGTCTCATCACTCTATATTACAGAATGGAGTCGCAGAATGCTTTAGTCTCTTCGAGCATACGATCGGTTGGAGATATCAGTTGCTTGGGGTTGCATAATATATTTCAGCGACTGTCGTACTACCATACCGTACGGACATCACGCACCTCAAGTAATGTCTAATCTGATATAATCCTAATCCTAACAGGAGTCGAATACTTAATCAATGCCTAAATGACATCTGAATAAAGTAGAAGAGATAACAATGTTCACGCTGGTCATTGTCAGGGAAATAGCTAGGAATTGTCCAGGGCGTAGAGAGATTTTACGAAGGGGCGCGGGCTACCTCTACAAATTTGAAGTCCCGGATTTTGATCACCTTGTTCCGAAAAGAGCCAGTTTTTCTCAGATAAATACCCATTGGATCGTCGAATCCCGACCTTCCTCAAGCTGTATGTAAACATGGCTCTGCATTCCCAAACCAGGAATGCAGAACGTCTAAACAAACAGGATGTAAAAACTTCATTGGAAAGGATATGGATTCACTATTCGGTACCGGTAAACGAACAAGTGAACGCTTGTCGGTAAGCGCTTGTAAGGGAGCGCACGCATTCGTAACGATCCGTATGGGTCGGTAAGCATTGGTAAAGGCCCGTAGACGTTCGTAATGTCCCGTAGGCGTTCGTGAGGGCCGGTAAACGTTTGTAAGAGCCTGCAGGCATCCATAGCGGCCTTTAGACGTTGCTAAGGTCCCGCAGACGTTCGTGGGGTTCCATAGACGCTTGTAAGCGCCCAGGGATGTTCATAAAGTCCCGTAGATGTTCGTAAAGGCCTGCAGACTTGTAACAGCTGGTAAAGCGTTCGTAAAGCTTGTAGACGTTCTTATGTGCCCGACAACAGCCTGGCGGAATACAAATTGTCGTTAGCCTTTTATCTTCGCCACGGCAATCTCGTAGACGATTACATACGGACCAAGGCACGGCCTGAAGAGCCGCGCCAGGGGCCTGTAGTAGCCCGAGGAGGGGTCCGTCTCTGCGCTCCCTTTAGGTTACGTCCCTGTATCTACCTTTCCTAGTGGTCAATGCCATGAGCAGCCAAGGGTGGCCGGGAGCTCAGCCCCCTTAGCAACTAAAATACACTAGATCAAGCAAAACATTTTAAGATTGTCACCACGCAAAACCTACAATTTTCCGCGCGCTTTATGTGCCGAAAGCTCTTTCAATTTTGTGACATTTTTTGTTCCGCTCCCTTTAAACAAAAAATATATCCTGGCTGCGCCACTGGTTAATAGTACCAAGTAAATGCGTGGGCAGTATTGATGGTTTGCAACTTGAACCATTAGATATATATATATATATATATGCCCATTGTATGTATATATGGCCATTATCGAAGCAACAATGGACTTGTAGTTTTTACTGAATTGCCTGAACTGCGCCGCTTCGGTCTCTGGGCTTCAGCTGGGAGTTGAGGAAGATTAACGACCCCAGAAGCAGAAGCGGGCCTGAATATCAGGCCATTGATGAATCACAGCAGTGGCGTAGCCAGGAGGACGAAGGCGGCAGCTCCCCCTAAAAGGATCGAAGAGGCCTCCAGTCGGCTGTCTTGAGGGCCCACAAGTGCCACTTAAAGCGTCGGTGCAAGGGGCCCGTAAGGGTTCCCTGGACTGACGTGAAGGGCCCTGAACCGACGAAAGGGGTCCTGGCTGACGGAAAGCGTCCCGTGCCGATGAAGAGGATCTCGAGTCAACGGAGAGCTTCCTCGAGCAGATGTTGTTGAGGGCCCTTGGCTGGGCTAACGTGAAGGGCTTGTAGATCGACGGGGAGGCCATGGATAGTTGGAAGGGCCTCCTGGCTGACGGAGAGGGTCCCGATATAATATGAATGGCCTCTGGGCGGATGGCGGAGCCCAAGCCGCAAGAAAGGGCCCCTGCCAAAGCGTTTGAAACGTGGCCTCAGGCTTGACGGAAAAGGCTTTTGGTCGTCAAAGAGGGCCTTGAGACGACTGAGGGGGCCTTAGTTGTCGGAGAGGACCTCAGGCCGTCAGAAAGAACCATTGGGCCGACGAATGAGGCATAGCCGTACCAAGGTCCTCGGCCTGGTGGAGGTGGGTCGAAGCTGTTGAAAGAGGGCTTCCAACCTGAAAGAGTGGGCACTGGATCGCTAAGGAGGGCCCCTGTACCAACGGAGAGAACCCCCAGCTGCGGGAGGACCCCAGACCGTTGAAGAGGGCCCAGAGCCGGTATGAAGAGCCCATGGGCCGATGAGGGCCGTAAATATAGTGACCTAAATCTGAGGAGTTCCTGAAAAGTGTAGGGCTGGGCTCGGTAGGTAGGGGAGTCCTCTTCAGATGTTCGCACCCCCTCCCCTCCCTGAACCAAATTCTGGCTACGCTTCTGGATCAGAGCGCAGCACACTTCCGATGCCTAGTTCTGACGATCGGTCTTACCTCCGGTGTACCGGGTTCATGGTGGTGGCGGCGGCGTCGTTGTCGATGCGTGGAGTCTGTCCGATTCACTGAGTCATTCTGTGGCTAGCCATAGACCACCGCAGTGACGTATGACACGAGTCCAGGCGCATGACCTCTACTACCGGCTGTACTCGTATGACCTCTACTACCGGCTGTACTACCGGCTGTACTCGTGGTGGGTGTCATATCCTCAGCATTGTTTTGTTGCGTACGATAAATTGGCGTTGTTTACGTCTTAGGAGAAGACCTGTGTAACTTGCATGAACGAACTTCATCAACAAAACACAATGTACTCTCGGAATCACTTTAATGTGACTGAGCCTCTGCAGTTATGCATTGCCTATGTGTACATATGTCCATTGTTATGCCAAACACGAAGCGGAAACGGGTCAATCGGACAATTTCCGGTATTTGTAGGCGATATTTGCTTTGTCATAGTTCTACCAATGTCAGCCTCAATAAGCAATCCTTGCATGTTTCTTATGAGCATGCGAGTCAGCATCACGTGACGCCTCGCACTGGGGGACAGCATGGCGCCAACAGTGTCGAGTCTGCGTCACTTGGCGCCAACAGTGTCGGCACGTGTCACGCGGCTCGGCCAGGAAGTCGGCGCACAATCAGCGTTAGCACCGCTCGTACTGGCAGACGCATTCGTCGGCGACCGGTCAATGGCGCCGTCGCCCTCACCATCGCCACCCCTCTCCCTCCTGCACGGTCCACTGGTCACTGACTGCCCAGCATGGCCCGTCCCTGCCGAGTCACGCAAACCGTGCCCGCCCCTGTCCGCCTGCTGGCCCACCTCCTGCGCCACACCTCTGCCCGTCTGCTTCTCCACCTCCTGCCACGCCTCTGCCCGCCTGCTGGCCCACCTCCTGCGCCACACCTCTGCCCGTCTGCTTCTCCACCTCCTGCCACGCCTCTGCCCGCCTGCTTCCCCACCTCCTGCCACGCCTCTGCCCGCCTGCTGCCCCACCTCCTACCACACCCCTGCCCGCCTGTTTCCCCACCTCCTGCCACGCCTCTGCCCGCCTATTATATACTCCTCCCATCCTACATCCGACACTTCCTCCTGCTCCGTTCCGTCTCTCTGGCCCCCTGGCCACGTCCGCCGCCGCCGACTCGCCAGCACTCCACACCGGCGGCCGGGCTACGTCCGGCACAGCCGCGTACGGCGGCGCGCGTTATTAGCTCTGCCCCGCAGCCGGCGGCGGCCAGTTGATGCCGACCCGGACCGTCGTCGCCGACTTCCCCCGCCGGTCACGGCGCGGCAGCGAGAAAAAAGCGCAATATACCGGCCTGGTTAATGAACGGCGCTGTCCGCGTCGGCCGGGAAAGCCAGCAGCAAACGACCGCTCCAGATAACGGCGCCGCAGCTCACTGTCGGACGGACGGAGTCGAGAGGGTGGGCCGGACGGCTAGAGTCGGCTCGGAGTCGAGAGGGTGGGCCGGAAGGCTAGAGTCGGCTCGGAGTCGAGAGGGTGGGCCGGACGGCTAGAGTCGGCTCGGAGTCGAGAGGGTGGGCCGGACGGCTAGAGTCGGCTCGGAGTCGAGAGGGTGGGCCGGACGGCTAGAGTCGGCTCGGAGTCGAGAGGGTGGGCCGGACGGCTAGAGTCGGCTCGGAGTCGAGAGGGTGGGCCGGACGGCTAGAGTCGGCTCGAGTCGAGAGGGTGGGCCGGACGGCTAGAGTCGGCTCGGAGTCGAGAGGGTGGGCCGGACGGCTAGAGTCGGCTCGGAGTCGAGAGGGTGGGCCGGACGGCTAGAGTCGGCTCGGAGTCGAGAGGGTGGGCCGGACGGCTAGAGTCGGCTCGGAGTCGAGAGGGTGGGCCGGAAGGCTAGAGTCGGCTCGGAGTCGAGAGGGTGGGCCGGAAGGCTAGAGTCGGCTCGGAGTCGAGAGGGTGGGCCGGAAGGCTAGAGTCGGCTCGGAGTCGAGAGGGTGGGCCGGAAGGCTAGAGTCGGCTCGGAGTCGAGAGGGTGGGCCGGAAGGCAAGAGTCGGCTGAGATCATCATCGGCGACACGCAGGCTGCATTTTCATAACACATTGTCAAGGGTGATGCAGAGTGAATGGATGAGACGGCAAAGAGAGAGAGAGTGTGTGTGTGTGTGTGTGTGTGTGTGTGTGTGTGTGTGTGTGTGTGTGTGTGTGTGTGTGTGTGTGTGTGAATGGATGAAAGCCAGAAGGAGAGAGCGAGTGAGTGAGTGAGCTTTCTAAGGTACGAACATAATTGTGAAAGGAGTGCTTGCAGGGCTACGCCACAGAGGGGAGGGGACGGAGTTGGCGTGTCCCCCTCCCAACCTTCGGCGGAGGGTGTACAGCAACTCCAATCATCGGCAGAAGGCAATTCATATGAAGGACCGCAACTTCTTCTTCTCGTATTGGTCAAGTATATCGCGTTTTCGACTTGGTCCCCACACATCCGCATGGCATACTGTGGAAAGCACGTGCTCCTTATGGCCTCGTATGGACCCACCTGACAGTGCTACTGTCAGCAAGCCTTGCTGAGCCAATTGACAATGCAATGCAATGCAATGCAAGATGGCGACCGCATAAACCTCACCGCCGAATGATCGGGGACAACTTGCTGACTGCATCATAGTCAGCCGGGTTCGAACGCACAATTTGTGTTCTACGGGTGTAATTTTTCCAGTTGCGAGTTCAGTAAAGGGGCCCAAAACAAATCATATGCTCGGATATTTGGAAGACGGCCCAAATGAATTGCATCGACCCAGACTAACATTCTGCACTCCGTTGAATTTGCATTTCATTGATAGCGGCACGTTGGTTCCGCACAAATACAGCACCCATTCCCGATGGGTCCGTTTTTAGTTTCCAATAAGAAATCTTCGGAAATAGTGAGATCAGACTGGAAACTAACGCCCAAGCGAACCTCAGCTAGGTTGTCGCGGCCTAGGCATTTAGGAATGTTACAACATATTCGTTCGATAATCTGTCGGCAACCGAACATTATTCGAACAAATCTAACTCAGGGAAAAATGGGAAAATAAGTTCATGCCAGAACCGGTACCTTTTAGTACGGGAAAGACTGCTTTCCGTAACATTTTTTTTCGTTTTCGCCTGCGTTACCTTTGCTCCGATTTAATAAAGTGGTCAAAACAGTTTCAGAACTTACTTCACGATAATATAAAATATACCTAGCAGAGCGGGATCAAGGAATTTCCATGGAGGGGAGACTTCTCGTGAGGAGCGCCAGTTTTCCCCACAGAGCGCATTATTAGACCATCTGAGAGGCAGATGGAAGGCGAATTTGACTGCTACCAGAGGAATGGGGTCCAGTCGGAACTGTAACATTGTTCATGCTTTACTAGTGTTATGTGGCCTTCAGCCAACAGGAATGCGCCGAGTGCGTTAACCCACAGGTGGCGGCCACTGTTATCATGACATTGTGTCTGGACCGCTAAAACCAAACGCTTTGGTATCAACCAGGCATCCTTTTTAGACAACACTGCATTCCGGGCTACGTCCCCAAAATGCATCACTTCCGTATGAGGTGACGTCAAACGCGGCCGGCCATGTTGTTCGGAGGTGTGCCAAAATGTGTGTCGCTAATCGCCGGCGGGCTATGGCGCCCCGTCGCTAATGCGGCAGCCAATCACGGCGGCCCGAAGGGTACCGCCACCTCCCGGCTGGAGAGTGCCGGACGGTATTGCGGAGAGAACTGACCGAGCGGCCGGCGCGCACGGATCGTACCTGCTGTTGTAAACCGTTGTTGTGGTGTCGACAGAAAGTACTAAATTGCTGTCGGCACTTGTCACTTTTCGGCCCTTACTAGTATTAACCGTCAAATACAAAGCAAAACGTACCGCTGTACTTTGAACGGGCGTTATCGCTATGCGAGCCTCCTAGACTCTTGTCACATCGCCAACGAGGATCGACTTCACTACAGAACTCGGTATGTGTGTGTATGTGTGTGTGTGTAGGTGTGTGTGTGTGTGTGTGTGTGTGTGTGTGTGTGTGTGTGTATGTGTGTGTGCAGGGATCGATTGAACCAGCTAGCCATGTGGGAATAGTCTAGCGCGTGTAAAAATTACGTGTGTAAGCATTTGCGCTGAGCATTTATACCTGTCATAGTTTGGAGAATGGAAGGGCCACATGGCTAACATGGCTTATGGAACTATTATTTTCTAAAGTAGCTGTTGTGTTTCTTTCTACTGGAACCCCTATGAATATCTACTGAAACCGCATTCTGTGAAAAGGTAGCAGTACTTGGCATTCCAACACACCATTAAGAGAATGTATGACGAGCTGATTGGATGTTCGCTGCTACTGCAATAAGGGAAGCCATTTCATACATCAAACGTGGGAGCGCGACATCTGTATAAAGGTCTGGTGGGGTCGTCATGTAAAGTTCAAACTGCAGCGTAAATAAAGTTAATGGAGCGGCAAAACTGTTCCGCAAATAAGAAACATTAAACAGCGCTACGCTGTGTATGCACGTGTGCATCATTCGCAGTGGCTCCTTGAGACGTGTGCACAGGTAGCTTCGTGCCGACTATGTGAGCATTGCTGTGATGAGGCGATGGCACCGTGTGCATCAGCAGCAGTTGGCAGCGAGAGGTGACGCGTTCTGTGGCCGCAGGTTCGGCTGAACCTCGGAGCCGGAGAAGGAGAGGTGAGCTCTCCGGTCGGGCTCCGGCTGGACGACCTGCACTGGCACCACATCAGCGTCGACAGGAACAACGCCGACGTGGTGCTCGCCGTCGATAAGGTTCACGTCTCCAGGTGGGGTGGAGATCACTCTGAGACACGATATTGTGCTGTCGACACACGGTTCCAGCCTCTTAGTAAGGTGGAGGTCACTCTGAGCTGTCCACACGGTTCACGTCTTCAGGTGAAGTTGAGATCACTTTGAAGCACGATAGCGTGCTGTCGACACGGTTCACGTGAGGGAAGGGTCGTCACGGTTCACGTGAGGGAAGGGTCGTCACGGTTTACGTGAGGGAAGGGTCGTCACGGTTTACGTGAGGGAAGGGTCGTCACGGTTTACGTGAGGGAAGGGTCGTCACGGTTCACGTGAGGGAAGGGTCGTCACGGTTCACGTGAGGGAAGGGTCGTCACGGTTTACGTGAGGGAAGGGTCGTCACGGTTCACGTGAGGGAAGGGTCGACACGGTTCACGTGAGGGAAGGGTCGTCACGGTTTACGGTTCAGGTGAGGGAAGGGTCGTCACGGTATACGGTTCACATGAGGGAAGGGTCGTCACGGTTTACGGTTCAGGTGAGGGATCACTCGACATCGTGCTGTCGTTACGGCTTCAGCCTCCAGGTCAGACGGAAATCATTCTGAGCACGATACCGTGCTGAGACCGACCACAATCAGAGGTCGATAAAGCCGCCCATTTTCCCACAGCGCGGGAGATAGATGGCTCCTCTGATCGACAACGGAAGCAATAGATATTGTTCAAAGAAGAAGAACAGAAATAGATATTGCTGCATATGGATAATACGTACATACAGATGTTATAATATAGCATAGCTATCGACGCAATAGATGTCGTTTCATCGGTAAATAGCATAGGCAACTACTCCGCTTAGAACAGAAGGGAACGGCTGACACGTTTCACGTTCAAGCTTCTATTTGTATTTCGATTCGAAGACGTACTTAGCATCAGGTCGGTACGATTACCAGGCATTTCCGCAGGTGAATAACACAGTTGCGGTTTTTATGGAAGGAATGCCCAGCATTTTCTACCTCTGCCTCACAACCTGTGTGGATACATGGTTCTCACGATACCATCCATATCCCCATGTGACACGGAGATCGCTCCGGAGATCTCTCTGACCCTCCTCTGGAGATCACGCTGACATTGCGCGTTCTGACCGTGTCGCTGTCCCCAGACTGCGGCTGCCCGGGCGGTTCTCCGAGCTGAACATCGAGCACGGCGTGCTGCTGGGCGGCCTGGGCGACTTCTCGGAGCTGTTCCTCGGCCTGCTGCCCGGCTTCCGCGGATGTCTGCGCGACGTGCGCTACAACGGCCGCCGGCTGCTGCGGCTGGCGTGGCAGCGGCGCTCGGCGGTCGGCGTCACCTGGGGCTGCAGCGGCCAGTTCGACGCCGGCCCGTCGGCGCCGCTCGTGCTGGCGCCGGGCGGCGCGTGGGCGGTGCTGCCGCCGCCGCCGCCGCCGCCGCTCACAGTGCAGCTGATGCTGCGCACGCAGGTCACGGGCGGCGCGCTGGTGACGATCCAGATGGACCGGCGGCCGCACCGGCTGGTGGTGACGCTGGCCGGCGGTTCGGTGCGGCTGCACGCGCTGCTCGCCGGCCAGCAGGTGTCGCTCGACAGCGGCGTGTTCGTCGCCGATGGCGGCTGGCACCGAGTGCGCGTGGCCGTCAACGCCAGCGGCGTCTCGCTGGGCGTCGACCTGGCGCCGGTCGGCAGTGCGCCGCTGAACGGCACCGGCCTGCGGCCTTTCACGCGCCTGCAGCTGGGAGCGCCGCACACCGGGCCGCCGCCGTTCTCCGGCTGCGTGCGGGACGTGCTGGTGAACGGCCGGCGCTGGGGGTTCCCGCAGCTGGTGGAGAGCTTCGGCGTGCGGGACGGGTGCGTGCCGGAGTCGGCGTGCGTGTCGGACTGCGGCAACAGCAGCGGCTGTCGGTGTCAGTGTGCGGCGGACGACTGTGACGCGGCGCTGTCGGACGGTGTCGGTCACGCCGGTGACGCCGGTGACGCGGGTGATGCCGGTGACTTGACCACCGCAGGAGACCGGCCGCGACTGACGCTGCCGGCCGGTAGCACGGTGCAGGTGCCGCTAGGCGCGCGGCTGCAGCTGGACGGTGACCTGCTGCGCGCCGAGGTGGCGCACGGCGGCACGTCCGACCTGGTGTGGGAGGTGCTGCGGGCGGAGGGCGGCCAGCTCCAGCTGACCGCATGGCCCGGCCAGACGATCACCACGTTCACGCAGAGCCAGCTGGACGGCGGCGAGGTGGAGCTGGTGCCGGCCGCCGGCTCCGAATCACGCCTCACGCTGCGCGTGTCGCCGGCCGCCGGCGGTGGCGCCTCCGAGCCAGTCCAGCTGCGCGTCACCACGTTCCGGCTGCAGGTTGGTCCGGTGAACAACACCGGTCTGGTGATGGTGCACCACTCGGCGGCCGTCATCACCGCCGCTCAGCTCGCCTTCTCCGTCAACGACCGCGGCCGACAGGGAGAGCTGAGATATGCCGTGGTCGCGCCGGCCGACAGCGGCGCTGTGCAGCGGCTCAGAGGCAACGGCCGCTGGCACGACACCGACTGGTTCACCGCGCTGCATGTGCGGCACGACCGCGTCCGCTTCCAGCACCGTCGGGGCGCGCCGCAGCAGGACGGCTTCCGGTTCAGCGTGTCGCAGCGCGGCGCCCGGTGGCCGGACACGTTCCAGTTCCGGATCCGGTTCGTCTCCGTCGAGCCTGTCGTTGTGGCGAACGGCGAGCTGGTGCTGAACCGCGTGCAGGAGGCGGTCATCACGCGCGCCCACCTGGCCGCCGAGGCGCGGCCGCACACCCACTCGGTCGTCAACGTCACCTACCTGATGGTGTCGACGCCGCAGTTCGGCGACCTCTTCCGAGTCAGCGACGAGCGGCGCGAGCTGCTGATCGCGGGCGCCGTTTTCTCTCAGCGGGACGTGGATGCCGGCCGGCTGCTGTACCGGCTGCACCGCCGATCGTTCACGGCTTTCTCCGACCGGCTCGAGCTGCGGGTTCGCGCCGGCGACGTCACCTCCGACGAGGCGATCACGTTTCGAGCCCGCCACGTGGCCGGCAGGACCCGGGGCGTGATCTCCATGCAGGAGATCGCCGTGGCGGAGGGCGGCAGCGTGGTGCTGTCGCCGGACCTGATCAGGATCGACATCCCGGCCGTGGCGGTGGTGCTGTACAACGTGACGTCGCCGCCGCGCCACGGCACGCTGCGGCTGGCCGGCCAGCGCGGCGCGCCGACGCGCCGCTTCACGTCGCGCGACCTGGCCGCCGGCCGGCTGCACTACACGCACGACGACTCGGAGTCGCGCCGCGACCGGTTCCGGTTCGTGGCCACCTCGCAGCGGCCTGGCGGCCAGCTGCACTACGTGGGCGCGGCGCGCATCGCCGTCCGCCTGCTGAACGACCAGCCGCCGCGCCGGCTGCCGGCGCGGCCCGTGCTGGTGGTGCGCGGCGGCCGGCGCGCCGTGCGCCGCTCGGAGCTGGCGTTCGCCGACGCCGACCTGGACACGACGCCGGCCGACCTGGTGTACACGCGCCGAGCGTCGCGCGTCGGCTCGACGCTGCACCTGCACCCCGACTACCAGACGCCGGTGCGCAGCTTCACGCAGGCGGACGTGGACGCCGACCGGCTGGTGGTGCAGCACGCCGGCCCGGACCGCGCCACGCTGCCGCTCTGGGTGTCCGACGGCCAGCACTACGCTGCCGCCGCGCTGCGGCTGCTCGCGTCAGCGCCGTTCGTGCGCGTGCGCGGCGCGCCGAGCGTGGCCGTGCCGCGCGGCGACATCCAGCCCATCACGGCCGCCCACCTGCGACCGGAGACCAACGTCGAGGTGGCCGACGACAACGTGCGCTTCGAACTTACGCGGCCGCCGGCGCACGGCACGCTGCGCGTGCGCGGCGCCGCCGTCGCCTCGTTCTCGTACCGCGACGTGCGCGACAACGCCACCGAGTACGAGCACGACGGTGGCGGCGCGGCGCGCGACTCGCTGACGTTCCGGCTGCGCGTCGGCCGGCTGGCGGCCAACGGCTCGCTGCAGCTGCGCATCTACCCGGAGAGCTACTGGGAGCCGCTGCGCGTGGTCGCCAACAGGACGGCGCTGGTGGCCGAGGGCGGCCGCGTGGCCATCACCGAGCGGCTGCTGCGGCTCACGCACACCAGCGTCGACCCGGCGCACGTGGTGTACACGGTGACGCGGCAGCCGACCGCCGGCTTCCTGCTGCTGGCCGGACCGCACACGCGGCCGGCCGTCATCACCTTCAGCCAGGCGCTGCTGGCCGCCGGCAACCTGTCGTACGTGCAGGCGGCGGCCGGCGCCACCGCCGACCGCTTCCGGTTCCGCGTCACCAACGGCATCGTGCGCTCCGACGGACTCGAGTTCCACCTGCTGGTGGCGCCGCGCCGCGTCCGGCTCGTCACGCGCAACGTGACGCTGGCGGAGGGCGGCGTCGTGACGCTGCCGGCGGACACCGTGACGGCCGCCAGCCGGTACCACCGCCAGCGGCTGGTCGGCTTCACGGTGGTGGACGGACCGCGCGCGGGTCGGCTGGTGGACGCCGCCCGGCCGGACGTCACCCTGCACAGTTTCACCGTCGACCAGCTGACGGCCGGCCGAATACAGGTCAGGCCGCACTGTCCGTGAAGGCATTGGCTGAGCAGGTCCACCTGCCCCGCGCCGGACCCTGATGGGGCCTGGCTGTTGCTACTCACAGTGCATGACTCAAAATGCTGCTTTTGACCATACCTTCTCGACGTGGGTGAATGTATCGGTATCAAATTGACTATTGATGATGCATGTTGTATGAACCTGATGCATATCTTGAGGCTCATTATCGTCGAACTACGGTTCATTTATCTTTATTTACAAGCGAAAGTGTATTATTCCCGGAGCACATTCAAACGCCTTCAGATATAGCCGGTAAGGATTTTCAGTTCCGAAGCACTATTACGTTTACAGCATCGCAATCATTTCAACCTTATTTCAATTCGGTTTTTATCATGAATGTAGATCAATTTTATGCTTCCAGATCACCTTGACTATGTATGTTTTTCAGAGGGAAAGTATTGAACATTACAGAAACGAATGGAGTCTTGTGAAAATGGCTCTGTTTTTGGTACAAGTAGCATCATTATGACGGATGAGCGCAGCTTCGATGCTATATATCTTCCGTAGTCAATTCCAGCATGAGGCCAGGAGTATCAGCGGCTCGCATTTATCTCGTCGGGGCGGCGCATCAGTATCACTGAGCATCTATATATCCACACGCGCCTGGTCGACACCGTGGTCTCCACTCTGTGGTGTGGTGGAAACTGCTGTCACCCACCGCTGCTGTGGCACCTGTGATGCTGTGGTAGCCCTGCTGTGATAACCAGCTGTTACTCCGCTGTGGTGATCCGGCCACTGTGGCAACCGCGCTGTTACTTCGCTGTGGTGACCCGGCCGCTGTGATGACCCTGCCGTTGTGGCAATCCCGCTGTTACTTCGCTGATGGGACCCTGCTGTGGTAACCCCGCCGTTACTCCGCTGTGTGACCCCACCGCTGTGGCAATCCCGCTGTTACTCCGCTGTAGTGACCCCACTGCTATGGCAACTCCGCAGCTACTCCGCTGTGGTGACCCAACAGCTGTGCTAACCCAGCTGGTACATCGCTGTGGTGACCCGACCGCTGTAGTGACCCTGCTGTGACAACCCCGCTATTACTCTGCTGTGGTGATCCTGCTGTGACAACCCCGCTGTTACTCCGCTGTGATGACCCGACCGCCATGGTGATCCTGCTGTGACAAACCCGCTATTTCTCTGCTGTGGTGACCCACCGCTGTGGCAACCCCGCTGTTGCTCCGCTGCGGTGATCCAACCGCCGTGCTGCAGTACGTCCACAGCGGGGACGAGAGCCGCGGCGACTGCCTGACCGGCACCCTGCAGACGGACACCAAGAGCTCAGAGGCCGGTCAGCTTTGCTTCATCATCGCCGGCGACAACGACAGGCCGCCGGTGGTGGTCAACAACACCGGACTGCAGGTGTTCGCCGGCGGCGTGGCGGTCCTCTCCACCACCAGTCTGGGTGGGTATCGACCACCACTCTGCCGATACCACCAGGCTGGTGGGTGCCAGCCACCCCACTGTTCTAAACACCTTTAGGTAGATGGGTACCGACCACCGCTCTGCCGATACCACCCCCAAGCTGGTGGGTGCCATCCATCCCACTGTTCTAAACACCCATAGGTGGATGGGTACCGACCATCTCACTGCTGCTTCCACCTGCCAGCTGGCCAATGTTGATTATTCCATTTCTATTATGACCTCTCGGTGGGTGGGCACCGACTCACCGCTGAACCGACTAGTCTTCAGCAGACTAACCTCCAGCAGACACCCCTTCCAACTTGTCCTCCGCACCCTAAGTACGCAAGTATTATGGTTCCTTCGATTTAATCTGATTTAAGTTGGTTCTCGCCGATTGAAATCGTTTATTTAAATTTGAATTAGTGGTTGGCAATGACCTACGCATGCGGTGGGGTGTAATGTAATTAACTCGGCGGGCTCCATTTCCCTTACGATGCTGATCAATAACCTGCCGCTTGAACTGTCCATGACGTAATATTTGTATCACTGGTTGGATCCTGTGCAGGAGGAAATTATCTCCCGTTAAATGCCGTTTCTGTTCAGACATGTAGTTACGATTATCTCAACTCATATCGTTATCAGACCAACGGTCAAAGTGTCAACAAGCCCTAATGCATCCGAAGCCGAGGACGTTTCGAAACATTGTAGGGTTTTCACAATCTTGTCCCTCGCAACGATTTCCCACTGCATCATCCACTGCTTCATCTATCAAGAGCCTGACACTTGGCCTATCAATGACCAGGTGGCTTAACTTATCAACGGCCTGACGGCTTCGCCTATCAACGGACCGGTGGCGTGACCCATCAACGGCCAGGTGGCTTGACCTATCAACGGCCCGGTTGCGTGATCTATCAACGGCCAGATGGCTTGACCTATTAATGGTCGGTCGATATGTCCGTGGGAGCAAACATTCAGCGAGACTGGCCCTACCTCTGGACGTGCGGCCGGCCGACGGAGCCGGCCGCAACGATTTCCTACGATTCCGCCTCTAACGATTTCCACGAGATCGTTTCCTTGTGAGTGTTTTCCTGAGGATGTTCCCCGCGGAAATACTTCCAAAAGATCACCTCATCGGGATTGCTCCACCGAGGCTGTTCTGGAATGATTCTCCCGGACTGTTCCCCGATGCTGTTCTCACGTGACTGACTCCCAGCCAGGCGCGCAGCATCTGTAATGCGAAACAAATGTTATACAGCTATGAAGCCTGTGAGTCGGTCAGCAGTGTAAAGCGTTGTCCGGGTCCGGGAGACCATCTGGATACATAGCGTCGGTCGGGTTCCAGGAGGTCACCTGGATGCACAGCGCCGTCCGGGGTGGGTCCGGGATAGGGTCATCTGGATACATAGCGTCTTCCGGGGTCCGGGATAGGGTCACTTAGATGCATATCGTTTTCCGGGGCCCGGGATAGGGTCACCTGGATACATAGCGTCGTCCTGGGTCCGGGATGTGGCTACCTGGATACACAATATCGTCTGGCGTCCGGGATAGCGTCACCTGGATACACAATATCGTCCGGCGTCCGGGATAGCGTCACCTGGATACACAATATCGTCTGGCGTCCGGGATAGCGTCACCTGGATACACAATATCGTCCGGCGTCCGGGATAGCGTCACCTGGATACACAATATCGTCCGGCGTCCGGGATAGCGTCACCTGGATACATAATATCGTCCGATGTCCGGGATAGCGTCACCTGGATGCACACAGGCAATGCGCGATGCGACGCAGATCGCAGATGCCGATTACATACAGGTGATGATGCACACAACTCGCCTGTGCTGCGACGTGGGGGGGGGCTGGGTGGCCATCGTCGTCCGTCCCTGTCAATTTACGGCCGGCCCCATCCTCACAGCGCTGCTCAACTGATTGTCGGCACGACACGTTTCAATTCAAAAACAGCTACAGCGTTGCGCCAACGAAATAGCGTTGCCGCGGCTCCGGCCGGGGCCGGGGGCGTCGCCGCCGCCGCGAATTACCGCCATCGCGTCGGAAACGACGGCCGGATGGGCGCCGCCGATATCCGGCCGTGTTTTCGGCCGTGTGTCGCGCCCGGAATGGATGCCATTCGGAGATTAGTGGCGCCGCCATTGCAGCCACCGGTGTCCTGTGATTCCATTTACATGTGGAGCAGCGCGCGGCCGGGTCGGCCCTGTCCAGATAAAGGCGGCGGTCGCCGGCCGTCACCCTCACTCGACACGGCACCTGGCGAGCTGTGAGGCCGCCGGGCGGCTGCTGCCGATGAGGCGATAACACACTCGATGAGGTGCTTGAAAACGACAGACTGCCCGAATCGCACTCTACGCCGAGAGCTGGACTGAATATCGAAACTGTCGGAATATCGTTCAGAATCGTTCCAATACCCGCTGGTGGATTCGTTGGGGCTCTGTCTCTACACGGACGCAGATAGATACAGACGCAATGTCTGCGTTTGTGTGTATATATATATATATATATATATATATATATATATATATATATAATGTGTGTGTGTGTGTATGTGTGTGTGTATATGTGTGTGTGTGTAAGCAGTTAAGTATATGCAAACCCTGCCGTTTTGAATTCCGGATCAGTTTGGCCGTAGGTGGGCTTGCTCCATGCAAAATGATTGAATAGATCAGCATTGTTCATTCCTGTTATTTGCCTACTTATCATCCAGCTGAGTTATGAGTTAGCAATCTCGCAGAACTGCGGCAGCTTACAGAGACCTTGAAAAGTCAGGAACCTACAGGAATTCCGAGCTCGAAATTTTGGGAATCGATCAGGATCGCAGCTCTAACCCTGGGGAAAACATGCACTGGCCCAAACTCACAACCGACCAGGGCACTTCGATGATTCACTGAGTTGTGTTCGATGCTGCACCACTCAGTTCAATACTGATCTGAGTTTTGTAATTTGATGTAATTTGGATATTCTTGATAAGTTGAAGTCATCCTGTTCGGTGCTGATACATCCATTAGGCTGTTCTTTTTCCCTCATTCTTCCGGTTTCAACATTTTGCACGTGTTTTCTTTAGTACAGGAGCTTCCATTTTATCGGATACAAAATGTATGTATAAGTTGCTCTATTCGTGAATACATGGGCCATTTTACATACACAATAAGAATACACAAACCAGAGGTGGTACCAACAGACTGGCAGGGTGGCATCATCAAGTTGTCATGGTGCTATTACAGACGGGCAGGGCGGTACTAAGTGGTGGGCAGTATAACATCAAAAGGTAGGATGGCTGAACCAACAGGTGGATAGGGTAGGTATCACGGGATAGATAAGCTAGACAGGGGTGTCAGCCAGGTTCGTCAAGTTGTATTTTGGTGTGTGGTGTGTGTGGCTGTGGGGGGGGGGCATTGCCACCACTTCCGATTTTATTAATGTTTTTTAGCAGTTCTCCAATGATATGGTCTTCCATCCATCTCGTTTCAGACGTACGCATACGTAAACTTTTGCGTATGCAAATGTTTGCGTAGGCGAACATATTGCGTATACGAACGCGTGAAACGTTTTGCTGAATTAAGCGAAGGGCAAATAACGCATTATGTTGCGTATGCATTATCAGGCATTGGAAGGGGGCGCACTGCATAAAGTACATGCTGATGTTGTGGGGAGTTCCTCATTGAATGTATTTAAAAGTAGGGTGGACACATTTTTTAGACAGGAAAATCTTGTTTTTGAGTTCTAATTTGTGATGGATGGGGTGAGATTTATGTTAAGTAAATGTGCACGGCACAGACCCCTTTAAGCAGGCATGGATGCAGTTTGAAAATTATTAATAAGGCATTCAATCCACATGTGTTAAGAGAGATCAGGGGAATAGGGCTGGATAGCTAGGGTGGATGGGCATTGATGGGTGTGTGGGATGTTGGTGGACTGGTTTCTTCAGGATGTGGGATGGTTGGGATTTGTCTTTTTGCCAGGCTTATGGTGTCTTCCATTTGCAGACTTAACTGGATGGACCTTTGGGTCTCTTATTCAGTCTGAATGTTTTATAACTTTATATAGGGTGTAACTAGCAATGGATTCAGCACATTCCTTCGGGGTGTGATACTGATGAGATTGTCTATGGTAGCACAATGGGTATGATGGGAGGAGTTTGTAATTGTTGAGTGTGTTATGCAATAGCAAGTGAATGGTGCTAGATAGGCTGGGATATATAGCTCCCTAGGAACTTGAGATAAGGGATTGATTAGGGTGAGAGTATGTACATTTCTAGTACCTTTTCTAGGTAGGCTTAACCCAGATGGGCCCCTGTGGCTCTTATTAAGCCTGAACATTTTATGACTTTATGACTTTACATGCTAAATTTGGAATGCATTATGTTGATTAACCTCAACACTTCGTGCCGAGTTCTTGAAAAGCATGAAGCGAGATCCCTGAATCTCGGTAGCCTTCTGAAGTTGAAAACGTTCGAGCCGGCGGCTAACTTGGACCACCATTCCCGTCAAAGTCGAGAGGCTGGCTGTTGGGCTGATCGATGTTCGCAGGCGGCGGCCTGGCGTGTGCGCGACGGACTGGAGCATGGTCTGCCGCCGGACTGGAGCATGATCTGCCGACGGACGGGAGCATGGTCCACCGCCGGACGGGAGCTTGGTCCGCCGCCGGACGGGAGCTTGGTCCGCCGCCGGACGGGAGCACGGTCTGCCGCCGGACGGGAGCACGGTCTGCCGCCGGACGGGAGCACGGTCTGCCACCGGACGGGAGCATGGTCCACCGCCGGACTGGAGCATGTTCTGCCGCCGGACTGGAGCATGATTTGCCGCCGGACGGGAGCATGTTCTGCCGCCGGACGGGAGCATGATCTGCCGCCGGACGGGAGCATGGTCTGCCACCGGACGGGAGCATGATCTGCCGCCGGACGGGAGCATGGTCTGCCACCGGACGGGAGCATGGTCCGCCGCCGGACTGGAGCATGATCTGCCGCCGGACGGGAGCATGGTCTGCCGCCGGACTGGAGCATGATCTGCCGCCGGACTGGCATGATCTGCCGCCGGACTGGAGCATGATCTGCCGCCGGACGGGAGCTTGGTCCGCCGCCGGACGGGAGCACGGTCTGCCACCGGACGGGAGCTTGGTCCGCCGCCGGACGGGAGCATGGTCCGCCGCCGGACGGGAGCACGGTCTGCCACCGGACGGGAGCACGGTCTGCCACCGGACGGGAGCACGGTCTGCCACCGGACGGGAGCACGGTCTGCCACCGGACGGGAGCACGGTCTGCCACCGGACGGGAGCATGGTCTGCCACCGGACGGGCGGGCGTTATCGGTCGAAGAGGGAAACGGAGGAGGGGTCGCATTGACTGGGTCAGCCGTGTATGAGTAGCCAGGACCGCCAGCTACACTGTCATCCGGGTAGCCTCTGTCGATGGAACAGTCGTGACGTTGTTCAAGCACTCGTACGTGATGCCCCATTGTACCGTGTGCAACTGCGAAAACTGCTCGTGTTTTAGTGTAGTGATTGTTCACTTGTAATTCTCCATAAGCCACGAGCAATCGTGGAAGCAGAGATTCCAAGGTGACTTTGATGATCACAATTGTCTAGGTACACTTGTTTATTCGTGATGCTGTCTTTGTTCTACCACCCAGCTACGTATTGAGTTTGAAAGATTTTACTGCTACCCACAACACCGCTGTCAGTTCGTGCAGTGCTGATCTTCATCGGTCACCTCTGCCCCAAATGGGCGCAATAAGATCCTGCAGTTGATGGGCCCTAAGACCCGGATGACCAACAAACTAAATCCTCATTTTGTTGGAACGGATTTTTTTGTACGCCTGTGGCCGGTATCCATGATAGGAATATGTTCACGTACTAAAAACGGTTACACATGAAAACAGCTCGCCGTTTTCACAAAGCATTTTGGGGCACCTATGGCAGGCTACATGAAATATCTCAGCTTCAGCTGATTTCTGGATTTAAGCCAGCTTTGGCAGCAGGCTGGTGGATTTCATGGATTAAGGTTGCGCCTGTTTACCAATAACTATTTTTGTAGCACTGTTGGACACGTTTGAAACGTTTCTTCTCTTTATCAGGACACATGTGCATCGCCAAATTATTGAGAACAACCGCGGCAATGTTCTACCAAAGGTCGTCAGGTCTAGGAACATTTAGAAGAGGCCGGCAAATGCCAGTTTGGCATGTAGCGTCAGACAGAGCCCGACTACCGTCACCATTATGCTCAATCCGGTCGCATCCGGAACGCAAACCTACTCAGGACCCCCTCGCCTGTTATGCAGATAACGTCAGGCGTAGTTCGACAAAGCTCCGGACATAAACAGGGTATTAAAGCGCAGACCTTGGCTGCAATTGTACAGACGATCCAGAGCCTATTCAGCTACTCGCAAATCAATGCATGTTCCCCAAGCAGGATTTGTTATGCTTGATGCATAGCTATAATTGATGGATGATGGCAATAATCGATGGAGCCCTCGATTTTGTTTTCTGTATCCCACATTTTTTTGAAAAATTGTTGTTTTGGGCGCTACTCGTTAAGCGTTTTCCGATAACACCACTTTCGTTTTCGTGCAACGCTAAGTTTGTAACTTAGAGGGGGTATAAAATGACCCCATGCCGAGACGTGAGGATCTGACCGGAAAGACGGCGCGGGTTGTCGTTCCGAGGGAAACGGTTCCATCGTTTCTGAGCAGCCGGCTGTCTGATCACCGAACTGCCGTGATTTGAGACTCACTTTGTTCCGAATTCAATTACTTATAAAGCTGGGCCGTGCCGCCGTCTGGCTGTCCAGTACTGGAACAAAACCAGAATAGATTTCTTGACATTGAACCCAGACGGCAACTGGGATCAGAGGGATAAAACCGACCAGGCAATGCGAACGTTCGGCTACCTCCAGTGTTCCCTGCCATTTCCAGATCAGTCCAAGCATAGGTGTTGTTTTATGAAAATTATTGAGGGGGCAAAGTGACGCAGGATTGACGTAGGTATAAGATGTGGCTGTTTCACAAGTGCACCGAATGAGTGGGAGGGGGGAGGCGGAATCCGCCCGCTTCTGTTTTTTTTAAACATTATCTCATAAACGGGCGGCGATATTGTTATGTAATGTTGTAACTTTGTGAATAAAAACATATAAGTGCATCCTATGCGACACAAAATCGAAATCCGTCAGTAACTATAGGAATTGCGGGGATGCCAAATCGGCCGACCAGGCGGGGGCCGGCGAGCGTTCAAGGTCACAAAGACTTCGTCGGTACGGTGGAGCGACAGTGTGGTGAGGCAGACGATCACGATTTCATTTGACCTTAAAATCCTGGGGTCCTGAAATTTGTACTGAAGCGAGATCACTACATTCACAATCTACCCTCCAAATTGTGTCAGGAGTTTCCGGAATCTTAGGGGCAGGGGCCGAATCCCCCCACCCCACCCTTATGTGCGTGTTATGTGAGAGGCCCTTCGGCGCTCGTGTTAATCGATCCTGTCCTGAATTATGTTTGTATGCCATATTTAGGCCACTTAGTCTGCTGATAGGATAAATTTGCAATTGATGTGATACTGAAGATCAAGATAAAATGACAACCACCGTCTGGAAGACCAGGTTATCACTTAAGGGGTATACAATTATCCGAATCAATTGAAAGCCCGACAAAAGAACAGCGAATGCAATTTTCGAAACGTTCCGTCCTATCAGTGTGCTAGAGTTTCCCAACCACATTTCCGTCGTTGCTCATATATCAACGAATAATATACAAGCCAACCAATACACACGCGTGATGGCGAATAATTAATATATTGTAAATATTAATATTTGTGGGCAAGACACACAGAAATACTCCCAGGTAATGAATCATGGCTTCGGTCATACCATCATGCATTACACAGACTGAGACAGTGGAGCGGACTGCGTTCGGACTTTCAATATAAAATGTGGAGTTATTATATGTTACTTTTTAATCGATCAGAGGTGATATTGATTTGTTCTTTCTTGATAGTGAAGAATGGAAATATGTAATCCTTATAAACTACAGTTGCGAGTTAAATCTACTAACCGTCTTCACGCCAGTTCATCTCATACCAATATCACATGGGAAGAGACCGAGTTCAAGATATCTTCAAAATCCAAGCAAGCAAGACCAAGTGGGTTTTAGCATTTGTATCACTGCGGTCGCTCGGAAAGTTCGCTCACTCTGTCTGAACAGCCAGTGAAACTCGTAAGGTGAACGCTGCTTGGGAAACGTCTGTGGACGAATACATGCCAAGCATAGCTATATCTGGCAATCTAAATCAAATCAGGCAAATCTTGGTCTTTAAATTCTAGTGACTTGTCATGAAAATATAAAGATGTGATGGCTGTTGCAAAATTCACTGATGAATAAAATAATACAACGCCTTCACGCCTTTAATAATCTGAGGGCACATAACACACAACTCAGAAGTATTTAGGAACGACACCGTCATTTGCCATCTGCCGCGGTGTCCTACCAACCGCCAGACTACAACACCAAGATGTACAAATGAAAAAAATTTGACCTCTTTCCATGTGTGACCAACCCGACTACAAACCAAATAAAATGCATTTACCATATCACACCCCTGAAACCGATCATATTACACCCCCTGTAGCCTCAACCCCGTTACCAGTACCAGTACCCTACTAATAATGGAATGCATGTGGTGGAATGAAGCACCTGTCGTGAGCGATGTAAAAAGGAGCTTGATCCATGTCTTGTAGCGTTTCTAAACTGAAGTAGCAGAACAAATGTCGATATTGAATTGGGTCCGTCGTCACCAACGTCAAACGAAAACCTTGCAGATGCACACTTGCTACCCGTATTATCACAGACTCACACTTGCTACGTGGACAATCAATGTTGAGGTCGTGTTGATGGTGTGAGACTGCACAACTTTCTAGGAAAAAAGCCGGTGCACATGGCCAGGGGAAAAGCAATGCTGGGAACAAAACCTGGCCACATGCGAGCAAGCGTGGTTTGTGCGAACGCGAAGGCCGGAATAACAGTAGGAAAGTGCAGTACAAGGCATCAAATGTACACCACTCTGGCTGTCTGATTCGCTGAAGTTTGGGCATCGGGTGATGGGTCCACCATGTCGTAGCCCCGGGAAAAAGACGAGGATGTGCAAAAAAGGAATTGTCAAAACCTAACATTTTGACGTCCGCGGCGCGGCGGCCCTGTCAGCGCCAGGGACTCCTGCCAGAAGCGGATTCAGGAATTGCCATTGGGGCGCTGGTCTGAAGGGTTGCCATTTCTTCGGAGGGACGCCATTACAAAAGTACTTGGAGGTAAGGGTGGATACAGGGGTGGTACTGAAGGAATATGTACCGACATGAAAATTGGCGCCCCTTCGGCCGGGAGAATGCTCCACACCGGGAAAGCTCGAGTACAGCCACATCGAATTTTCCAGCCAGACTCGTCCCTCTCTGAGGAAAAGGTGCCCTTTTGGTATGCTCGAGTGCATCTCAATCGAATTATTCAGCTAGAGGCGCTCCTTGGAAGGAAAAGACCCCCATCGAATGTGTTCGAGTGAACTCTCCGAATTGTTCAGCCAGATGCGCACCTTGGAAGGTAAAGGTGCCCCTCCGGGAAGGCCCGAGTGTACCCCATCCATCAATTTTTTTTCAGCTAGAGGCGCCCCTCCAGACTAATTTCCCATCATGGCAATTTCTGAACTCGCTCCTGCCTGGTAGGGTGTCTTTTCCTTCCGAGGGGAGCCTCTGGCCGAAAAATTCGAGCGGGTCCATTCGAGCACACTGAAGAGGCGTCTTTTTATCTCGGAGGGGCGCTTCTGTAGAGAAGTTTTGCTCCCCATAGCTTATCAGACATTTTTCCTTTCCCAGATGTCTAATAGTCAAACTTCATTGGCACGTAGATAGCTAGTCAGAACCTCGACGTTTGCGATATTAAAGACCCCGGTTATGCTCAATGGCTCTGTGTCTCAATCTCCGAGCTCTGATTCAAACATCTTGACAGGCACCTCAAATCCATCTCTTTTATATCGTGCAATTACTTAACAGTCAAACGGCCACAATGCTTCAGATTTTAATGGTGCAGCGTGATATACGAGTTGTTACTGTAGCTTCATCTTGACACAGACAGGTACAACTGCTTCACACACGATTCAAACGGCCATCCCACATCTTCATACATCTCGACAGTCACATCTTCATACAACATCTGTCTCTCATCTCAAGTTCCAAGTTCTGATATTTCCAGAGGCAACTGTTACAACAGATATTTCAACTTATATACGGACCGGTCTTCATACACGCTACTTTCCCAAGTATTCAAGCGGTTACATCACCAACAGTCACGCAGCGATTTTCAGTCAGTCTCACGTACCTCGAGTACAGTAGTGTGGAGCCCTGGCGGCTGGCCGGCGGCGGCCAGCCGCCCGCCTCCGGCGACCGCTCGGTCGCCGGAGCCCGCGACACGTCATGCCCGCGACACGTCATGATCACGCGACTTCGGAACAATACCGTTCTCAATGCACCCTACACCAGCTCGGCGGGTCGCGCTGTCTCTATCTCAGAGACAGACTACGTCAGATTCAGAGTCGCTCTGAATCTCAGTCACTCTGTGGGAATCACTGCTGACTGCGTCTTGGCAGCCTCGCGCCGGTCCGGCGTCGGACACCAGAGCTGCTTCCTCAGCACATACCTTCAAACAATACCGACTCGGCGGCTCCGCACTGTACACAGACAGCCAGCAGATCGGGGCGCCCAATTGACATTTCACATGTCATAAGACACATAAACATTCATCCAAACATGTGAACATTCATCCAGCAGTCGACTATTATTATATGTCACCATTACATTCATAATCCTTACACACATCCAAGACACCTGTCATATCACAGTCATACCACTCATGTACTTACACACATGCCATTTGTCATCTATACACCTTTCATCTTTCAGTCATGTACACACACACACACACCTGCCCATTGGGTTCCCAGAATAGACTTGCTTACATACATCACCCAAGACAACCACATTCACATCACTGGCATTCACATTCACATCGCCCCAGACATTCATATTCACATCACCCACTGGCATTCATATTCACATCACTGGCATTCACACTCATTCACATCACCCCGGACATTGCATCATCTGTCAGACAGCGGCGGCCGCGTATCGAGGTCACGCGGCGGTGGTAGGGTGTCGGCCGGAAAGGGGGAGGGGAACAGGGTAAGGTCCACTGCTCGGCCCCGACTGCAGCGGTGGCTTGCCTACGTAAGCATCCAGACAGGTTGGCGCCGGGTACCTGTCGGAAACTGTCGCGACATGAATTGAAAGGGAGGCGGCTAAATTTCTGAAATCACGTGTCCCGAAAACCAACTCTGTTACACTTCTGACGAAAAAAAATATAGGGGGTTCACTCGAGCCTTCCCGGATGAGAGCCTTTTTCCGGCTGGAGGAGCGGCCATCTTCCATAGGAGGGAGGCACATGCCCCCAATCCTTTCTCCGGAGAAGACAGACCTCTAGCCGACGCAGACGAACTGTGCATTTCGGGTGGCTGGAATTCAAGAAGACGGTACCAAATTCGACCTGCTGGTAACAAGCCTTTCTGTGTCGATCACCACGCAGGTGCGGATATTATCACGTCCAAGACGCCCAGTTTCGTGACCCTCATTGACGCCCTGAGAAGGAGGTTGGTGCAATCGCGAGCGGCCCTCCTGGAAGCCCTATTGCCCCGTCAGCAGCTCGGAGACCAGAAGCCGTTCCAACTGCTCCTGTGGATGCACTCAGAACTAGGTACATCACGGAATGCTCTACAAGTCCGTGTGCTGTTAAAGACCTTTTTTCAACGGCTGCCGTATGCTTGGGCAACATTATCGCTGCCGTCAGAGGAAGCTCCTATGGACCAACCGACTAATGCAGCTGAAAGATTCTTGGAAGCCTCGGCTTCAGGCCTGGTGTCAGCAATGGCGGCAGGATGCTCAGCAGCGCAGACGGTGCCATTTGGAGCAATGCCTTCGGACACAAGTACGCTGGCCACACCACATGGTATAGTCGCGACGTCAACGGTGGCGGTCCGTCGCCTGGAAACCATCCTGGGTGACAGGTCACCAGAGTGAACGGACGGACGTCACTAGTTCCAGAGCCATCGGCGGGGCCATCGGCGGGGCCATCGGCGGGACCATCGGCGCTCCCGCTCCAATGCAGCCCGCAGTTGTATGCGTTTTGCTGTATGCCCATTTCCACTTCATATTGGGGGCATTTTCACTATTGGAGGGGCAAAATTTAACATTGAGGGGGCACAAGCCCCTCCAAAAGTACACAAAACAACACCTCTGAGTCCATGTCGACCCGGTGTCAGGCCACTCATGGGCTCTGTGGGTCGGCTGGGGCTGCACGAATGGTCAGCCAGTTCCAGGTCAGTGTGTCAGCGACCCTGGGTTTGCCCGTCCCCGTCTCCAGCTCTGTCGCTTTCACTCGGTCTGTCTTGCTATGCCGCTTTGCTATTCACCCGGCTCGCGGCTTCACCGCCTTCACCACCCACCCAGCTCCCGGCTATCTCCACCCGACATCCGCCCAGCGTCCGACCGACATCCGCCCAGCGTCCGACCGACATCCACCCAGCGGCCGACTATCCCCATTGACACACGCCCAGCGTCGGACCGACATCCACCCATCGTCCGACCGACATCGACCCAGCGTCCGACCGACATCCACCCAGCGGCCGACTATCCCCATTGACACACGCCCAGCGTCGGACCGACATCCACCCATCGTCCGACCGACATCGACCCAGCGGCCGACTGACATCCACCCAGCTGCCGACTATCCCCCATTAACCCACGCCCAGTCGGCGGTCTGGACGCCTCGGCAGGATTCCTTTGAGCTCATCGGCACCGCCGAAAGCTGACGACACCTGACAACTGCAGCTGACTGGAGCGGTGGCTCAGCAACTCGGGCCACACGTGCCATGATCCGCCGGCCACCGAGGCCTCCCACTGCCGGCGAGCAGACCACGGTCTACCGCACCGCTGAGCAGACCGAGGCCTCCCACTGCCGGCGAGCAGACCTCGGTCTGCCGCACCGCTGAACAGACCACGGTCTCCCACTGCCGACGAGCAGACCACGGTCTGCCTCACCGCTGAGCAGACCACGGCCTCCCACTGCCGGTGAGCAGACCACGGTCTGCCGCACCGCTGAGCAGACCGAGGCCTCCCACTGCCAGCGAACAGACCACGGTCTGTCGAACCGCTGAACAGACCACGGCCTCCCACTGCCGGCGAACAGACCACGGTCTGCCGGACCGCTGAGCAGACCACGGCCTCCTACTGTCGGCGAGCAGACCACAGTCTGCCGCACCGCTTAGCAGACCGAGGCCTCCCACTGCCGGCGAGCAGACCACGGTCTGCCGCACCGCTGAGCAGACCGAGGCCTCCCACTGTCGGCGAGCAGACCACGGTCTGCCGGACCGGTGGACAGACCGTGGCCTACTGAAGTGTGGTCTGGTCCACAGACGGTCTCGACGACTCCAGGTCACCCAGGTCTGCTCATTGCGCCCGGTACAGCGCACCCCGCTCCAGTTCCCGCCACTCCCCCGGGGCCCAGCGACTGTCGAGCGACTGGCATCGTCTGCGGATCTGCCGGCGGTCCATTCTCGGCACCACTCCCGGGGACCGGCCTCAGCGTAGCCTCCACATCCTGTCACTGCAGCGGCAGATAGCGTCACAACTTATCCGAAACCTTTAACACATCGTGAGAAGTTTTCTTTATTTGAATTCACGCTTTGTTTGAAGGCGAGAGATGCGCAGCACATTCGAAAAGTTGTTCTGACTTCGCTGACTATGCTAATCGGTCGTCACTCTGCCATCTGCAGACGCCACGGACGAGGACGAGCCGGCCGACCAGCTGGCCTTCCTGCCGACCCCCTCCGACTGCGGTCATATCAGCTTGACCTCTGACTTGAGTTCGGCCCTGGGAGCCTTCTCGCGGGCGCAGCTGGTCGAGGGGAGAGTGGTGTTCGTCAACACCAGGTCCGGTGAGTAGACACGTTTACCAGACGCGAGTGCCACAGAAAGCCGTGTGTTGCCTTCGTGTGTTGCGACGAAAACCTCCAGCGCTAAGCGGTCGATATGCAAAACCGAATGGAGAAACCGGGCCCCCACGAAGTGGGTTTGGTACCGGGCTTGAAGGTTTCCCTTCACCATTGGTTTACATGCAATTTTACCGTTTTTCTCTACGCTCTCTTGCATGTTTTATGGCAATATAGATCACTTTGACGTATACCAATTGAAAGACCTATTCTTCAGCTTCAGCAAAATGTATCCTAAATGACCCAGTAACAATCTTCCTGCCGAACAATGTGCCGTTTCCGGCAGGCTGACCATCAAGTGCCTCCAAAATGAAGGGATTTTTCCCTCTATTGGTAGGCATAATCCTACTGGTCCGTTTTAGCCGGTTAAGTTGTCACCCCCGTTCAAGAGCGGAAGCAAGGACAGACAGGGGGAGGGGAGCTAAGTGCGCCATAGCTTCTTCCCCTCAGTGGCAGGAGAGTTTCCGAAAAGTAACCACAGAAGACCGCCTGAAATGATCTGACCGCCCCCAGACCGCAATAGGAGGCCCTCTGTCGTCATAAGAGGTCCTATAGCCGCCACAGGAAATCAATAGCTGCCACAAGAGGCAGGGATGGATCCAGGAATTGTCATCTGGGGGAGGGGACACGTGTTTGGAGTGGCGCCACCACGAAAGTAGCTTGAGGGGTGCCTTTCCTGCCGAGAGGCGCCTGTGTGCCTGTGGCTGAAAAATTCGAGGGTGTTGAGGTGCACTCGAGCCTTCACGGAGGGACGCATTTTCCTGGTCGAAGTGACGCCACCTTGCATGGGGGGGGTATACCCCAACTTCCCTCCCTGGATCCGCCACTGACAGGAAGCCTCATATATGTGTGTGTGTTTATATATATATATATATATATATATATATATATATATATATATATATATATATGAATATATATATGTGTATATATATGTATATATATATATATATATATATATATATATATATATATATATATATATATATATATATATATAGGTGTGTGTGTGTGTGTGTGTGTGTGTGTGTGTGTGTGTGTATCTGGTGCATTAATGGTTCAAAATCAATCTGCACTAGTGGGCCTCAAAACATTATTGCAAATGATTATGTCCTTTATTCGCATGCTTACGATTAAGCCTGCACATGAATGGATGCACGCGTTTGGTGTGTGGGTGCATATGCAGTCTGTATATATTTGTGGAAAATTGTGAAAATAATTGGTGTATATATAAATATATATTGGTGTATAAATAATAATTGGTGTTTGTCCATACCGGCTGATGACATCTGTTCGCTATGTCTATGTGCAGGAAGCTGGCTGCACCTGTCATTGAGGATACAAGTCACAAATTGGAAAATTGCATAAAAACGGTTACCTTCGACCCAACCGCAGATGTTGCGTCCTGCTTGCGTGGTTCATAAAACTCACCGAATACGAATATATCGAGTGCGAATACGTTCTTAGTACGATTTTCACGTGTATTTGCGCATTTCAACCATCACGCATTTCAGGTACGAATGTATCGCGAACTTATAACATAACCAAGTAACAACGGCAGCGCACGATTACCTGCGTGGATCGCCAACTATGGTTGGCGAGAAAAAAAAACATGAACTCACAATATAAGCATCTTTCACCTGTAGCTTCGACTGCTTTCATTCATCACTCGCATCGCAGCCGTAATGTACGAGTGGTCGGCGCATACGTGGTGACCGTCTCTGTCACAGCGAGGCTTGAACTTGATCCTATGTACCGAACTGGGGCGGCAAGGGAACACACACGCCAGCGGGTAAGGCTAGCACTGATGGTGGCCTCAGCTGAGATACCCCTCGCGCCAATGACGTCGCAGGAGCCGACGGGACGGCTTCGGGAACGGATACAGCAACGGCACCACTCGCGACCTGATCTGGTCATTATGTGAATGACCTATCGGCGGTCCGCGAACTGGACCGTGGACGCCTGACCCGCTACTGGTTAAAACTGGTTAAAACTGCGCAACGCCACAAGACTGCTGAGAGAATCAGTCAAAATAACATGTAAAATATCGTCGTCAACCTCGATGTATGCAAGAGTTTTGCTGATGGCCATCAACTCCGCAGTGAAGACCGTGGCGTGTGGCGGCATTTTACACAAATCCTATAATTGTTGATGGAAAGAATCAACCTAAATATAGGCATCACTCACTTGTTATCTCATGATAACCTCTCCTTTATACTAAGTTTGAGACATATACTTAAATTACTCAGGTCAGGACATCGAGCAATCGTGCTCCAATCACCTGAAAAAAACCTATATAATGCCATTCCAAAAAACTTGATACTTTTCGTCAATAAAGTTGAACATGTGTTCCTATGACAAGAACTATGCTATTTTTTCAACAAAAAGGATTATGCTTGTATTCCAGACTAAGTTTTATGATAGAACAGAAGAAATGTACAAACTGGTTAAAATATTTTATATACAACCCACTATATACGAGAAGAAAAAAAACTTGTTCAAATGTAAATGTATCTAATGGATGCATTTGTCACCTATCATTCTTTGTCCATTCTGTAACAAAAAATGTAGCTCATAAATGCACCATTTCAGTCAGCAGATCTGACCAAAATCATATATTTCTCATACATTTGACCCTAACTTAGTGTAGCTATAACTTAGTGGTAAATGTTTGACATGAGGGTCTTATTGTGATTGTTATTTCGGTGCACAAAGAACATATTTTTTATCCACAAGCACAAAAATTGGTTGAAAAGCAAAATAATACCAAAAAGGAGGGCTTTCAATTGGTTCATATACAATAACTAATTATTTAAATCTTTAGAAATTGCAAGGTAACCTAGCATAAAATTAAAATGTAGCTCATAAATGCACCATTTCAGTCAGCAGATCTGACCAAAATCATATATTTCTCATACCTTTGACCCTAACTTAGTGTAGCTATAACTTACTGGTAAATGTTTGACATGAGGGTCTTATTGTGATTGTTATTTCGGTGTACAAAGAACATATTTTTTACCCACAAGCACAAAAATTGGTTGAAAAGCAAAATAATACCAAAAAGGAGGGCTTTCAATTGGTTCATATACAATAACTAATTATTTAAATATTTAGAAATTGCAAGGTAACCTAGCATAAAATTAGCTAGCCTAATCTATTTTCTCAGAGAAAAGTACCAAAATCTTGAAATAAAAGGACATAACCTAACCAGGCCTATCCATATTTGTCTTTGGTGGAGGAAAAGCATTGTCAACACATGTAAACGAAGCAGGAAAACACAACGAAGTAATCTTGCAAATGATGTAAACATCAATAATACAAAAACTTTCAGGATTACCCAGGGTTTTGGCTGATGGGAATATTATGGCGGGAATAGCTGATGGTAGGAGACATTTCCTTCTCTGCAAAGAGGCGGGGTTGAGCAGTTCTTTCTTTAGGTTTCTTCTCTTATCAATTTCTTTGAAATGCTTGGAGCATACTCTTGGTTCTCCCACATTTGAGAACTTAGACATATTTTATTGTATGCTAAGAAATTTTACTAAGGCAGAATCCTGATAAAAATGGTGTAACCAGATTTCTTCTTTATTAAAGTTGCCTGCCCAGTGCCACCTCTATGCTCTGGTACTGCACAGTAAGGCATGACACCTGAAACAGAGATGTGTTACATTCAAACATTATATCTAGATGCTGAATTAATACTACAGGAAATCAGACTGCAACTCATGGAAAGTTTCAGGAAGGCATTCATAGCATGATGATTGTATTGTACATAAATGTTCAATGGGGTCTGAAAATTGATAAAGATGTAGATGGCGCTGAGAGTCAATGGTCACCCAGCCTTCTTTGGCGAACCTAAAGCGCTATATTTTGTGGGTTAGGGAGGGCAGAATCTTTATATTAAAAAAGCCTATTGTACATTTTGTAAGCAGCGTATGTTGTTTGCGCGTATTTAATTATGTTGAATGTACTTCAGACACGTCTAGTTTGCTGGAATATTTACCATTAGTGCGCTAGAAATTAGGAGAAGCAAGCCAGAAGTATGGGTGTATGTGCGGTTCCCGGCTGCCATAAACGTGATCCATCTATCAGGTTTCCAGCAGACTGCAAGGTAAGAAGGCAGAAAATTGATTTAAAAAACAACTATTGTTTGACTGCCTTTCTGTAAAAGACGTAGTGGGAACCATTTAGGAAAGCACTGGTAAGGTACCTAGGCACATTAGGTACCAAGGTAAGTACCTATATATTGCCCAGACTGTAAAGTATGGCACAAGGTTCACTGGGGCACATCAGCCCACAGTGAAAATATGCACCAATCCACACCAAGGGTGAGAAATTGACTCCAATCTGCACCCCCCCCCCCCCCCCCCCACCCCCAATCCATAGCCAGAAATTGGTCATGGCTAATACCTAACATGCTAAGATTGGATTGTTAGCCTACTTAATTTGGAACTAATAATTTAAGTTCCACCCATAAGTTATGTTCAGTCAAATTAATTTCACCAAAATTGCATTGCAGGTTAGGTTGGGCAGTGGGTATCTGGTCACCTAGAGCTAGGTACCTTACCAAGGTAGTTGTTCATATGGGCCCCATTAGGGGCCCACACCCACCTCTCAGGGAGCCTGCACTGCTTGGGGCACTGACTCCCAGGGGCCCACATCTCTTGTGGGTCCTGTACACAGGAGTGGATCCAGAAAGCTGTCAAGGGGGGGTGACCTCATAGAGAGGGGGCCCATGCTGTGCCAGGATACCAGCCAAGAATGTCCTTCCTGGAGTAGGCAGGGTGGAAAGTGATGTTTGATGAGGCCTGCTAGTATTCCATGATCCGGTCTTGGGGGGGGAGCAATGTCTGGTGTGACCCACAGGTATTCCATGTGCCAATCTTGGGTGGGGGGTCTGACACTTGTGAAATTGTGCCCCATCTTTGGAAAATTATCGTACAGATTAAGGGGTTTAGGGTAGGCTTTAGGTCAGGTTTGGTCAGGCCGGGTTAGGTTTCAGCCCCACCCAATGTGTGATGCCTGCTAAATGAATACCGGAACTTCTCAGGGAACCTGCACATCCACCAGAGCGGTGGTTCCCAACCTTTTTGGTCCATTTCCCCTTTCGCCTCTAGCCAAACCTGCCGTTTCCCCCTAAAAAACTGAAGTTATATTTGTATGTCACTCAAGACATCCCTTACGTCAATGAGACAAATGCGTAATGGATCCCATCAAAATTTCCCCTCTGAAATACCGAAATTTCTCCCCGGTTGGGAACCACTGCACTAGGGGGACCTGTAACTGTACCTCTGCAAGCCAGTGCTACCAGTCTGGCTGCTTGAAGCCACGCATATGAGGCCTGGCCCAGCCTCCCATGTTCATGGGCACCCTTTGCACCCCCCCCCACAACCTTTCTTCAACACAATATTTCCGAAATCCTTGGCGTAAATGACTTGCAACCCTAATAAAAGCCACATGCCAACACCGACTCCCGGCCACCCCACGCAAAATGCACAGCAAAGATGGCCGACGCCTCCTCGTCGGGTGACCATTGCGTACAGCGCCGCCCTGGTGGCCAAATCGTAGCTTTCAGACCCCATTATGCATGTATCGTCAATAATCCATGCAAAATTAATCAAGGAATAATGCACCATGCCCTGGGTCTAGCTGGCCTAGAAAAAGCTATGTTTTCAACAACTGTTGTGTGTCAATGTAGGTAGATAGGTACATGTTTGGAAAAATAGGCTGCTCCTAGATTTTTGGAATCCAGAACACTATCCTCTCCAGAAAATTGTTTCTTGTTTTCTCATCTGGAGGTTAAATCTCCTAAGTTGCCTCTTAAGTTTGACAATGAGCTGCTGTGATCAAGTAAAAGTGCTCAAAATTAACCGAAAGAGTTGCAAATTAAGTTACGATGCATAAGGTTTGAACAAAAATATTATCCATACTGGATGACTACAAAATATTCCTCTCAACATGCAAGATTACAATGCACAAATCCAACATCGCCTATGCATGATAAAAATATGTGTCGGAACAAATGTTCACTGGAAAGAACAGGACAAGATTAATAACTCAGTCAGCGGAAGATAATATATTTGCTTGTAGAGGAAGCAAAATAAAAGTAACTATTGCGTATGATTCGAGAAAAGTCTTCTGCAACCATATTGATACCATACTAAACAACCTTCAGATGACGTCAGGCGGGCTTGAATTAAAACTTCGATCTACCTTCTAGTAAAGGTATCTTGGGAGAAACCACCTCCGAACTGCTACCACAAATGTCCACATCTTCCCTCAGATAGCAAGAAAACCTAATGCTCACAGAAAAGTGCCTTCAAAACCTGGTAAGTTTAAATTCTATTTGGTACCTTCGATGAAAAAGTCACATAATATCCAGATTATTTCGCACAGTGGAGCTTAAAAAAGGAAAACGATTGGTCGGAAGCGAACTGTTCAATTTGCTCCTCAGCTGTATACAATGTCTGCACGGTGGGCTCGGCTCCAACCTCATTCCGATCGTGATATCTCTGGCCTCCTATCGAGACGTATTTGCCGGTGTCGACATCGAGAACATGCACGGTGTCAGCGGCACGTTTGATCTTTGCTCTGGCCCAGCTCCGATGTCAAATACCTCATGATCTCCATTAGCTCAACTGCTTGATGTCGTTGATCGGCTGACATACTTTGTCTTTAGTGGACCCGAGACCGACGCGTCGAGTGGACCGGAGACCGACGTGCCGAGCAGACCAACATGTCGAGTGGACCAGAGGCTGGCTTTTCTGGTGGACCGGAGACAGACGTGCCGAGTGGACCGAAAAAAAACGACGTATCGAGTGGACCGGAGGCTGACGTGTCAAGTGGACCTGAAACCGACGTGTCGAGTAGACCGGAAGCTGCCGTGTCGAGTGGACCTGAGACCGACGTGTCGAGTGGACCGGAAATCGACGTGCTGAGTGGATCGACGTATCGAGTGGACCGGAGGCTGACTTATCTGGGGGACCGGAGACTGACATGTCGAGTTGACCGGAGGCCAGTAGCGCAACCAGGGGGGGCCAAGGGGCCATGGCCCCCCCGAAATTTTTTGGGGGCCCGCTCCGAGCCAGGGGCCCGCGAAGCGGGCCCCTGGCTCGGAGTGGGCCACCCTACTCAGAGCCCTGGCTAGGGGCCCGCGAAGCGGATCTGTGGCTCGAATCAGGGGCCTTTTGAACCAACTGAAAATCTGGGGGCCCGTTTTAACCAGGGCCCGCCTCGAATCGGGGCCCCTGATAAAGGAAAAGTGCTTTTATTTCTGCGAAGTTTTACAAACATAGGGGCCCGCTCAAAAGTAAGTGCATGTTTTCCGCAGACTTTTTTAAAACATCAGGGGGCCCGCTTGCGAGGGGCCCGCTCTCCAACCCTGCCCCCCCGAACTGAAATCCTGGTTGCGCTACTGCCGGAGGCTGACGTGTCGAGTGGACCTGAGGCTGACTTGTCTGGTGGACCGGAGACCGACGTGTTGAGTGGACCTGAGGCTGACTTGTCTGGTAGACCGGAGGCTGACTTGTCTGATAGACCGGAGGATGACTTGTCGAGTGGACTGGAGACCGACGTATCGAGTGGGCTGGGCACTGGTGTGTCGAATGGACCTGAGGCTGACTTGTCCTGTGGACCGGAGACTGACCGAGTAGACTGGATACTGATTTGTCTGGTGGACCGGAGATTGAGTGTTATGTCCAGTCTTCGGTAGATACTGATGTGTCTGGTCTTCAAAGGAAACTGACGCGTCTGATTTTCAGTGGAGACCAGCATGTCTGGTCTTCAATTGAGACTAACATATTTGGTCTTCACTGGATACTGACGTCGCTGGTCTTCACTGGGTACTGACGTCGCTGGTCTTCACTGGATACTGACGTAGTTGGTCTTCGCTGGATACTGACGTAGCTGGTCTTCACTGGATACTGACGTAGCTGGTCTTCGCTGGATACTGACGTAGTTGGTCTTCACTGGATACTGACGTAGCTGGTATTCACTGGGTACTGACGTAGCTGGTCTTCAGTGGCGCGAAGGCTGGCGTGCCTGAATTTCAGCCGAGTCGCGCCACTCCGGAACTCCGTCGAGTACCGTTTCCGGCGAGAGCTTGTCCGCCGAGTGGTTCCCGCGGACATTAGTTCTGTGGGAACGCCCACTGCCAGCGTTCGCTGCAGCAATTTTGAAGGTTTTGCCGCGAATGCAAACTTAGTGGTCTTTTGAGACATAAAAGAGGCTCCCAAGTGGAGAGCGTGGAAGTAATATATTTTTCGGCAGACAAGTTTGGACGTTCGACTCGCGAGTTTCTCTGACAATGGGCCAATCGCTCACTTTGTTGTTGGGCGTGAGAAATGTTGTCCGGAATTATATCGAATTGCTGCTTGGTGAACATCTATAAACGTACGCTTTTCTCTCTCTCTCTCTCTCTCTCTCTCTCTCTCTCTCTCTCTCTCTCTCTCTCTCTCTCTCTCTCTCTCTCTCTCTCTCTCTCTCTCTCTCTCTCTCTCTCTCTCTCCCCCCATCTCTATCTCTATCTCTATCTCTATCTCTATCTCTATCTCTATCTCTATCTCTATCTCTATCTCTATCTCTATCTCTATCTCTATCTCTATCTCTATCTCTATCTCTATCTCTATCTCTATCTCTATCTCTATCTCTATCTCTATCTCTATCTCTATCTCTATCTCTATCTCTATCTCTATCTCTATCTCTATCTCTATCTCTATCTCTATCTCTATCTCTATCTCTATCTCTATCTCTCTCTCTATCTCTATCTCTCTCTCTCTCTCTCTCTCTCTCTCTCTCTCTCTCTCTCTCTCTCTCTCTCTCTCTCTCTCTCTCTCTCTCTCTCTCTCTCTCTTCTGTTTCGTGGTTGACTGGCCTACCCATAAGCAATGTGCATCCATAAGCACTCGTACTTCCGAAATTTCATCATCCCATTGTGCAGATATTTTTGCCTATGGATCAATAGTCATTGTTATTTCCAAAAGCAACTTGAGATGTGATATATATATATATATATATATATATATATATATATATATATATATATATATATATATATAAATTGGGCACACGACCTTGATCAACGCCGCCGCCAAATCCTGGAATCGGTTTTATCAGGGATATTTCCATATCCATCAACCGCCAGACAAATGCACGAAGCACATTGCTAAGTATATGATAGCCCACAGATCTACACCAGGCGGTACAGCGAGTGACAGCAATGACCCGATTACATATGTTCTTGCTTTCGTTTTCGCCTTGTCAGTGTAATTATCTAAGATGGGAGTGGAGTATGCCATGGATCGCACGCGTGTATATTTGTTTGTTTTCCAAGTTTGTGATGCGACCAATTTCACCAATTTCACCAATTTCAATGGTCTTGAAAATGTCTGTAAGAGGATGAAACGTCGAAAATGTTTTAAACGAATGTTGAAATGTTGAAAACGAATGTTTCACATGTACGCCCTAGTTCTGCTTATGAATATTGTGCATGAACATACAATCGATGGAAAACGTATTGCAAAACGAATAGAGTCTGCAGAAGAAATAATTCAATGCCAGTTCCGCGATTGTGTTCCATCAACAATTCGTAGATAATGATCTGCTTTGAAGCTATGTTAAGAGAGAGAGAGAGAGAAAAAATATATATATATATATATATTGGGCACACGACCGCACCATTAAGCCGCCTCGTAACAATGCACTTGCAACAGGACGGATCCCAGACACACATCGAACGCGAACATTCCAGCCACCTCACACGCTCCGACATGACTCTGGACACCAATGTCCTCGCCACAGCCCTTGATTAACGCCGCCGCCAAATCCCGGAAGCGGTATTTATCAGGGAGATTTCCCCATCCATCAACCGCCAGACCAATGCACGAAGCACATTTCTAAGTATATGATTGCCCACAGATCACCACCAGGAGGTACGGCGAGTGACAACAATGACCCGATTACATATGTTCTTGCTTTTGTGTTCGCCTTGTCATTGCAATGAACGGAAATGTGAGTGCAGTATGCCATGTATTGCGCGTGTATATATTTGCTTGTTTTCCAAGCCTGTGATCGAGAGCAATTTGACCTCTCTTTGAAAATGTCCGGAAGAAGATGCAACGTCGAAAATATAACTAATGTTGTGCATGTATACTCTAGTTCTATTTATGAATATCGAGCATGAGTATACAATCGATGGAAAACGTATTGCAAGCCGAATAGAGATACTGCAGAAGAAAGAATGCAATGCCCGTTCCGTGATTGTGTTCAATGGACAATGCGTAAATAATGATCTGCTTCCGAGCTATGCTAATATATATATATATATATATACATATATATATATATATATATATATATATATATATATATATATATATATATATATACACATAGACAGATATTTATATGTATATACATATACATATATATATATATATATATATATATATATATATATATATATATATATATATATATATATATATGTATATACATATACATATATATATATACATATATAGATATATATAGATATATTATATGTATATATAAGTTGCACAATTATTTTTAAAAAAACTATACTTTCACCAACAAACACATCACCAACGTTTCGGCCAAGGGCCTTCTTCAGGGTGACACAATTACCAAATTTAACAACTTTAAGCAAGCAATCACGCACTCGAATTCCTGTGCTCAAAACGTGACACGCATCGCAGCCTCTCGCTGGGTTGACGAACGATATAGTGCGAAACACTGCGTCAATGGCGAAGGGCGACACAACGGAATACACAAAGCCATGGATGGCATTCGAGAATGCCAGATCCCATATCACTCACATCGCGCTGTGTGTGTATGTGTGTGTGTGTGTGTGTGTGTGTGTGTGTGTGTGTGTGTGTGTGTGTGTGTGTGTGTGTGTGTGTGTGTGTGTGTGTGTGTGTGTGTGTGTATTTGTGTGTGTAGGTGTTGGTCAAACTCTCTCTAGCCCGGGTCCGATGCGCGCTGCACCTCCACCACATCGTCCCGCACCAGATACGCTATCACGCTGGCAAGCTTAACAAATCCAGGTGAACTATTGATGCAATCCTCGGTATCGATAAATGCGGCCTCTACAGCCTTCCTCCTGAATTTGTCCTTTAATCGGGTTATTTCACAGGCACCATCCCATCGTGGAAGGTGCCCCTCCTTCTCCCCGTGAACTACCAAAGCGCTCGACATCCTGTGATATGTAAGATCGCCCTGTATTCCTGGACACGTTGTTGAAGAGAACGACCTGTCTCACCAATATAAGCATTTCCACACCCACTGCATGGGATCCTGTATCCCACAGAACGACGTCTGCTCTCACTAGGTTTAGATATCGGTGCCCTGGCTATTAATCCCATCCCGCGATGGGATGGTGCCTGTGAAATAACGCAATTAAAGGACAAATTTAGGAGGAAGGCTGTAGAGGCCGCATTTATCGATACCGAAGATTGCATCAATAGTTCACCTGGATTTGTTAAGCTTGCCAGCGTGATAGCGTATCTGGTGCGGGACGATGTGGTGGAGGTGCAGCGGGCATCTGACCCGGGCTAGAGAGTTTGACCAACACCTACACACACAAACATACACACACACACACACACACACACACACACACACACACACGCACACACATATACACACACAGCGCGATGTGAGTGATATGGGATCTGGCATTCTCGAGTGCCATCCATGGCTTTGTGTATTCCGTTGTGTCGCCCTTCGCCATTGACGCAGTGTTTCGCACTATATCGTTCGTCAGCCCAGCGATAGGCTGCGATGCGTGTCACGTTTTGAGCACGGGAATTCGAGTGCGTGATTGCTTGCTTAAAGTTGTTAAACTTAGAAAACAAAAGAAGAAAAAGACGACAAGTGCCAAATACTCCCATGCCTGTAAATTGTTCATAGGTTGAGAAAGGCGTGAGCCGAAACGTTGTGAATAAAGCTATGCTCCCATTGTTCTGTGTTTTAACATATATATATATATATATATATATATATATATATATATATATATATATATATATATATATATATATATATATATATATATATATATGTATGTAATATATATATATATATATATATATATATATATATATATATATATATATATATGACTGTGTATTGACACTGGTGGTGCTGCGGTGAACGGAAGCTGGAGTTTACTAAATGTCGAGACATTTTAGATATTCGCTCACCATAGATCGGCGCGCGGCGCCAGACTATTCCGTGCTTATGCGAGGACATGACCAACATTTGGCACTACTATCTGCGAGATCCAGGGGCATCGCAGCAGGATACTTTTCAGAGATTGGGAGCCCTTCAATTGCCATTTAATGACATCTTTCCACCAACGCGTTTGTGGAAAGTCACACGATTGCAGTGGCGTGACTTGATCCTCAATCTCACCGGCATTTCAATTGATCTCATGCTGAAACCTCGATACAAAACATGATTTGGAGAATAAACATCCAGCTTTGGAAAGAAGTGAACTTAACCCGCTTTGCATCCAGGTGTGAAGGAAACGTAACCGTCACCTGAAAAAGCCTACTCGCTCCCTCGCCGTAGACCATTCCTCCGCCTCCATGAGATCCAATACAGAAATGTTCGAGCGTGTACACCATCAACAATCGCTTAGAAAAACAACGCGGTCCTAGAGTCGTTTCACAGCAGTTCGCCAATAAAACTCCGCCCGGGAACACACATAGCACAAGATTTCCCCGTGTTACCGCTGAGACGAGCCAAGTGCCAGTCACATTGGACACGACACCCCACCTGCCGACGGCATTCAGGGATGTTTCACCTGCGGTGCGGACTCGGTGCAGCCGCGGTGCCGTAGCTGCCCAGGTTCGGCCTTGTAGCCAGCTGATGTTGCCTGCTGGCTTGCACCGAATATGTACGGTGGCGCTAAATCTCCCGGCCGTCACTACCGACAAATTGATGGCCCTGCTGTTCGCCATCCCGCACCCGAGGGCGTGTAATGTGTATCACTGTAATAGCAACCGGCGACCCAAGGGTGCGTAATGTGTAGCACTGCAACAGGACCCGGCCACCCCAGGGCGTGTAATGTGTATCACTGTAATAGCAACCGGCGACCCAAGGGTGCGTAATGTGTAGCACTGCAACAGCACCCGGCCACCCCAGGGTGTGTAATGTGTATCACTGTAATAGCAACCGGCCACCCGAGGGTGCGTAATGTGTAGCACTGCAACAGCACCCGGCCACCCCAGGGTGTGTAATGTGTATCACTGTAATAGCAACCGGCGACCCAAGGGTGCGTAATGTGTAGCACTGCAACAGCACCCGGCCATCCCAGGGTGTGTAATGTGTATCACTGTAATAGCAACCGGCCACCCGAGGGTGCGTAATGTGTAGCACTGCAACAGCAACCGGCCACCCAAGGATGTGTAATGTGTAGCACTGCAACAGCAACCGGCCACCCAAGGGCGTGTAATGTGTATCATTGTAACCGCAACCGGGTACCCGTTAGCATCTGGTTGCAGTGTCCTTGTCACGTGCATGGGGCTTCGCTAAGTGACACCATTTGTTCGGCTCTACCGCTATCTTGAGGTGAAGCCGAAACAGAGTGTTTTATTCTCAGGTTTGAGCACAATTAGTTGGTCATGTGTTCATGACGGTGGTGCCGTGTTGGTCGAGACACGGCAGTGGTTCAGTGGAGGCGTGCAGCCGGTGGGACCGTGCCTCAGTCTTCACTGGTGTCCCGCAGACGCTGTCCGGTGCTCGCTGGCGGTGGTCGTCAGCGACGGGCTTCACGAGAGTGCCGCCGCGGCCGTGTCGGTCACCGTGCTGCCGCTGAAGCTGCGCATGGCCACCAACAGCGTGCTGCACGTGTTCCCCATGATGCAGCAGTCAATCACCAGGGGCCACCTTCTGGCCAGGACGAACGACGCCGTGACTGCCCGCCAGATCGTCTACACGGTCGTGGAGAGGCCCAAACTGGGCAAAATCACCAGGTAAAGTCGCCCGGTGTTCATAGCTCTGAACCATCTGGCAGGCTCCTTCGAGAAGGTGTTCAGCAGTCCAATCTAAAGTTAGTTGATAGATGCGATTTATGTCATTGGTTGCACGCTGTTGCGGCGAAGCGACAAAGTTTTCGCTCCCGATAATTCTGGCTTTATTGCTGCACATTGATATGGATGGCTTTTGATGCTGTACGGGCGTCGGGAGTCAGATTAAGTCGAGCAGCGGGGTGTCAGTCGCCGCCTCCGCACCGACTGACACGCTGCGGCGGACTGTCCGCTGTGGCGAGCTGTCCGTGGCGTGTTGGTGCGTGTCGCGGTGACTGAAGACTGCCTCTGCTGCAGGGAGCTGTCCGTGGTGTGTTGGTGCGTGTCGCGGTGACTGAAGACCGCCTCTGCTGCAGCGAGCTGTCCGTGGCGTGTTGGTGCGTGTCGCGGTGACTGAAGACCGCCTCTGCTGCAGCGAGCTGTCCGTGGTGTGTTGGTGCGTGTCGTGGTGACTGAAGACCGCCTCTGCTGCAGGGAGCTGTCCGGGGCGTGTTGGTGCGTGTCGCGGTGACTGAAGACCGCCTCTGCTGCAGCGAGCTGTCCGGGGATGTTGGTGCGTGTCGCGGTGACTGAAGACCGCCTCTGCTGCAGCGAGCTGTCCGTGGCGTGTTGGTGCGTGTCGCGGTGACTGAAGACCGCCTCTGCTGCAGCGAGCTGTCCGGGGATGTTGGTGCGTGTCGCGGTGACTGAAGACCGCCTCTGCTGCAGCGAGCTGTCCGTGGTGTGTTGGTGCGTGTCGCGGTGACTGAAGACCGCCTCTGTTGCAGCGAGCTGTCCGTGGTGTGTTGGTGCGTGTCGTGGTGACTGAAGACTGCCTCTGCTGCAGCGAGCTGTCCGTGGTGTGTTGGTGCGTGTCGCGGTGACTGAAGACCGCCTCTGTTGCAGCGAGCTGTCCGTGGTGTGTTGGTGCGTGTCGCGGTGACTGAAGACCGCCTCTGCTGCAGCGAGCTGTCCGTGGTGTGTTGGTGCGTGTCGTGGTGACTGAAGACTGCCTCTGCTGCAGGGAGCTGTCCGGGGCGTGTTGGTGCGTGTCGCGGTGACTGAAGATCGCCTCTGCTGCAGGCGGCTGTCCGGGGCGTGTTGGTGCGTGTCGCGGTGACTGAAGACTGCCTCTGCTGCAGGGAGCTGTCCGACGGCAGCACCAGGCCGGTGGACAGCTTCACGCAGGCGGACGTCAACAGCAGCCGGGTGCTGTACGAGCAGCAGACGCCGCTGGGCGCGCTGTCGGGCCGCGACTCGGTCACGCTGCGCGTGGAGACGCCGCACGCGGCGCCGCTGCCGGCCGTCCGTCTGGCCGTGCTGGTGTCGGTGACGGCCGTGACGCGTGGCGGCCTGCGCGCCTACATCTCGGCGGCGCCGCTGGCCGTGGTGGAGGGCGGCGCCGCCGCCGTCACCGAGCGCCAGCTGGACGTGAGCGGCGTGGCCGACTTCCTGCGGAGCCACTCGGCCGGCCGCAGCGCCGACCTGCGCCTGCGGCTCACCGAGCGGCCGCGCCACGGCCAGCTGACTGTGGCCGGCGCCCGGCCGGCGGCCGACCTGCTGCTGCGGCCCGCCGACCTGGCCGCCGGCACGCTCGTCTACCGGCACGACCACTCGGACAGCGCCGGCGACCGGTTCGGCTACACGCTGCTGCTGGCCACGCCGGCCGGCCGCCTGTCGCTCTACAACGGCAGCGTGGCGGTGACGGTGAGCGCCGTCAACGACCGGCCGTTCCGGCTGGAGACGCCGGCGCCCGGCCTGGTGGTGGTGCAGCGGCAGCGCGCCGTCATCGAGCGCCGCCACCTGCACGTGACCGACGCCGACACGCCGGCCGCGCACATCCGCTACAGCATCATCAACGGGCCGAGCCGCGGCCGCGTGCTGCGCGCCGACACGCAGCGGCGCGTGGCCAACTTCTCGCAGGAAGACGTCGACCGGCGGCGGCTGGTGTACGTGCAGGACGGCTCGCTGGGCGCCGACCAGTTCCACTTCAGCGTCTGGGACGGCCGCCACGCGCCGCTCGTCGTCGGCTTCGTCATCACCGTCGTGCCGTTGGTGCTCAACGTGAGCGTGGTCGGGCCGCTGGTGCTGGATCAGGGTGCCACGCGCGTCGTGCTCGGGCCGGACGTGATCTCGGTCGCCACCAACGGCCAGCGAAGCCGCGTCTTCTTCAACGTCACCAGGCAGCCGCGTCACGGCCAGCTGCGGCTCGACCAGGCGGCGCTCGGCCAGTTCTCGCAGGCGGACGTGGACGCCGGCCGCGTAGCCTACCTGCAGATGGACCTGACCGCCGCCGGCGACTCGTTCGCGGCCGCCGTGCACGACGAGCTGACCGTGGTCGAGGACCAGGTGGTGAGGGTGCTGGTGCGGCCGCTGCTGGAGACCAGCCGGCTGCGGGTGGCGCCCGGCCGGCGCGCCACCATCGGGCTGCGGCAGCTGAACGCGTCGCTGCTGGCCGCCGCCACCGGCAGCGACCCGGTGTACCGGCTGACGGGCGGTACGCGGCTCGGCTTCGTGGCACAGCGCGACGTCGGCGCGCGCGCCGCCACCCTCTGGAACCTGACCACCTTCACGCACGCGGACGTGTCGCAGCGGGTGGTAGTGTTCGTCGCCGCCGACGTGACGCTGGCCGAGAACGAGACCGTGGTAGACGAGCTGCCGTTCGAGCTGACGGCGGCGCGGGTGCAGCCGGCGCGCGGCCGTCTGACAGTGCTGCTGAGCAGCCCCGGGCTGGAGCGGGCCAAAACGGCGCCCGGCGTCAACCCGGTGGTGGGTCGCGACCTGTGGTCGGCCGGGCCGGCCTTCAGTGCAGACCTGGCGCTGGTGGGCGGAGCCGTGGCGGCCGTGGCTGTCGCCTCTGCACTGCTGCTGTTGCTGGCCAGGTGCGCGGCCGGCAGACAACATTCGCCGCCGCCTCCTCAGCGGCCGGCTCACCCGCCCCCACCCCAGGGACTGGGTCACCGACCCTCGTCCCCGGGACTGGACAACGCGCTCCACTGCGCCGTCATCCCGCTGGCCGCCGTCAGCGGCGACACCAGCTTCGATGCTAAAGACTGCTCTGGTGATTGGGACGTCGGGGGTCGGGAAAGCCCTCGGGCACGAAACTCTCAGTGCTGGGTGTAGGACAATATTCTGAGACTTTGGTGATGCTGTTTTGAATGTTCTGCCGGAAATTGTGATGAGATTTGATTGTTGTCAGTTGTGAAACGTATTGATGGTGCTACGTTTCTCTATGTCGAGGAAATCCACGACCATTCAGAATTGCTACAGCCGTTAGACAAAGAGCAGAATTGTCAACAGCGTTGTGCCAAATGAAGCCCAACATGCAAATTGAGAGAATGTTGGAGTTCCTAGCAGGCAGTTGATTCAGTGATGTGGATGCGCATTGCTGAATCACTGTCAGTTTCCAAGGTAACAAGGAAAATATTCGGAAGGGCCTAAGTATTTTTTCCTTTGCACACTGTTTGACAGGATGAGGTTCACCAAACAGAACATTTTTTGTACCATTGCCTGAACTTAAATCATCTGAACATGTTTACTATTGGATGTAGCCTTCCACCGCGCTCGAGGGATGAAAACAATCCCCCTTGTCTTGGGGAGGTATATATATATATATATATATATATATATATATATATATATATATATATATATATATATATATATATATATATATATATATGCTGCTCTTCATTTAGGCCGTAGAGTTCCTTCCATATGGTTCCTTTATTCTTAGCCGCTCGGCATATTCCAGGGCTGGGAAAGTGCTGACATGATCCGGTTAATACCAGAGATCTGAAAAAAAAACATTTGCTCACAGGGTACATCAATCTTGCGTAGAAGACTATGACAGGTTTGTGATTCAGCGGTGTACATTTACCATTTTCGAACGACAATATCGACACTCAGCTGGATATCGATGCCCACAACGCGGACTAATGCAATATAAAATGTGCTCAATAGCAGTGTATAGTGGACTTGAAAATCGTACTTGCTGTTTTCACAAGGTCTTATAAAAGAAAAGAAAATGCTAACCTGAGCGCACGTCTGGAGAACATCCCACTTAACACAAACTGTGTGTAACTGTTGAGCGGCCGACGTTACTCTGCTAAAGTGTGACGCATGGCCGTGTTTGTTCGTCCAGGGCAGGTTCGTGTTTGTTCGTCCAGGGCAGGTTCGTGTTTGTTCGTCCAGGGCAGGTTCGTGTTTGTTCGTCCAGGGCAGGTTCGTGTTTGTTCGTCCAGGGCAGGTCCGTGTTTGTTCGTCCAGGGCAGGTTCGTGTTTGTTCGTCCAGGGCAGGTTCGTGTTTGTTCGTCCAGGGCAAGTTTGTTCGTCCAGGGCAGGTTCGTGTTTGTTCGTCCAGGGCAGGTTCGTGTTTGTTCGTCCAGGGCAGGTTCGTGTTCTCGGGTTTCCTCGAAACCGAGAACTCTGAGAACCGAGAACTCTGAGAACTCGAAACCGAGAACTCTAAGGCGTCGTTTGTCCGATGTTGTTCTCAGTATAGCATGTTGCTTGTCAGTTCTGTTCTGGTTAATCGTTGTCGATCACATTGTCAATTATGGTACCGTGGAGCCACTGTTGACCGGTATTTGTCTTGTTCCCAGCAATTCGGAGTGGGTAGACTGCCAGTCTAGACAGTCATTGGGGGCCTTACCAATGCCCTGACGACACTCAATTTGTAGTGGTCAAGACATTCGCTGTTAGCATTGAGTCGCTGCAAGTCTGGAATGTCTTGACCACTACAAATTAAACGTAGTCAGGCATTCGTGAGATGGGCTCTCAATCACTGCTTAAACTGGCAGTCCACCCATGCCGAATTGCTGAGATCAAATCAAATAATGATCAATACTGTTTTCAACAATGCCATAATTGACAATGTGATAAATATCCAGATCAGCAAAATCAAGCAACCACCTCTCAAAAATGAAACATCCAGCATGAAGCTGTTTTGCCGCAACCAAATTTCAACAGGATGCAAAGTCGACGAACGCTTATCGCAAAACCAAATGTCAAACCAACCGACAAGTCTGACAGACTATAACTCTGCATCTAGAGCAAGACAAGAACACCGACAGCCTGGTGATGAAAAACAACCCGACAAACAGCAACAATCGCCTCTAACCTGTCAATGTAATCTGTAAAGAATGATGCCCTCACGAAGATAGTAGGTTTTGTGAGGGCATTGTGCATTATGCTGGACGACAAAACGATTACATTGGTATGACGACAGCTGTCCTATATCTCACCATGTCTTGCAATGTCCCTACGGAAGGAAGCACTGCTGCAGCACATACTCCGTGAAGACTATCAACGACTAATCGGAACAGAACTGACAAGCAACACTGTTGCACTGAGAACAACATCGAACAAGCGACGCCTTATAATTTTCGAGGTAATTATAATCCAAGAACAAGAACCTGCCCTGGACGTACAAACATGGCCATGGATGACACTTGAGCAAAGTACTGCCGACCGCTGAACCATTGCGCAGTTTGTGTTTGTGGTCTGTTTTCCAGATGTACGTTAAGGGTAACATTTCTTATCAGAAGCGCTGGTGACAACAGTAATTGTGATTTTCATGTTAAGTATGCATTGCTATGAAACACATCTATTACATTTTGCACTATATATATATATATATATATATATATATATATATATATATATATATATGTATATGTATATATAGTGCCGAAATTGAATATTGAAGTACCGAAATTGAAGTTGGTGAGTCATCCAGGTGTATTATTTTATTGCGTTCTGCATGCATTTTTCACGTCCGACGACTTATGGCTCACAGGGGAGGATACAGGGGGCACTGGATGCGTGTGTCCCCCCCCCCCCCCACACCCTCCATGGACGTGTGACGCCACTCCGGCCCGGAAAGCCACTCCTAAAGCGAGACTCGAGAGCACTGCCTCTCCCCAGCTGAACGTATATGTCAGTCAGAGATGCTCCTTTCAGAGGAAATGCATCCCTGCAGTATGCTCAATTGCCCTCCCGCTCAGCGAATTTTCCCGCCGAAGGCGCCCCTCCGAGGAAATATACCCCTCCTCATCCGCCATGACAATTCCTGGATCCGTTTCTGATGGCTCAGGATTTTTATTAGACGCTTGAACACCAAGACAATGTTGGTCAGAGTCAGCCGGATGGTTTGTGTGCAGATAAAAATAGTGCCATGTAGACTGGCTGATTGGCTCCGGCGCTATGTACGCTGCGGCTCTGACGCCTCTGTTGTCCAGAGGCAGTACATGCCATCTGATCACATAGACCGCGAATACAGAAGTCAAGTGATGTCCTAGGTTTTGTTGGTGGGGTGGGAGTGGGGGAGGGAAAATGAGGATTTATCATGGGCAAATGTTACACTATCTCAACTTACTATTCGAACAGAATGTGATATTAATTCAAGTTCATCACACGACTTGGAGATTCTTTTTAAAGACCTAAAATCAAAGAGCGTGATCTCAGTCTGACACCGAACAGTGGAGCTGCCAACACCACACGTGAGCCGCCGCTCCTCTACCCTCTACCTCTCGAAATGTGCCAGATGATTGCGGCTCTACCTACAAGTGCACTGGTGTAAATAACATCACTCCACTTCAATATCATTGCCATGTCGCCGCCCCCGAGCCACTGGTGATCTGAAGATGCTGCTTCTTCTGGAAGCCAACGTTCCATAGTCCGCTGGTAACAATTAAACAATGTTCGGTTATTTAATGGTTGCAAGGTACTCCAAATATATAGGAATAATTTCCTATTCAATAGGGAAGTAGGCACAGTCATACTAATGCTACCTGATCTGGTCAGTTAATTGGTAAATGTATGTATAAATTTTATCAGCATGCTGCCAAAGACGGATCTAGTCGATCACCTGGGAGGAGAGGGTGGATCCTGGAAAGGGACGAAGTGCTTGGATCGAACAAACAAACAAACCAATAAACTCTTCTGAAAAGCTCTTGGGCTTGGACAATACTAGAATAAGGTTGGGTTTAAACCAATGCTGTCTCAATAGTTTTCCTACTGTCGACCTAATTGGATTGGCGTGGTTCTGTTGTAAGCTTCCCTGCATTTCATCCAGTCTTTCATTGCAGGACTTCCAGGCTAACCATCTATGTCTTGGGATGGATCATAGTCGTGGCAGCTTGCGTCCTCCTCTTTCTATGATAATATGCCCTTAGATAGCAATACAAGAAACCGCATGAAACTTTCTCACATCCTAAAAGTCGGTCCTGTTTTGTGTGGGTTTGGGCATGGTCTTGCCCCTTGGACTCACCCCTACGTGTTGCACCACCCACAGGTCACGTGATGCGCCCCAGGTCACGTGATGTGCCTCAGGTCACGTGATGCGCCCCAGGTCACGTGATGCGCCCCAGGTCACGTGACGCGCCCCAGGTCACGTGATGCGCCCCAGGTCACGTGATGCGCCTCAGGTCACGTGATGCGCCCCAGGTCACGTGACGCGCCCCAGGTCACGTGATGCCTTGACCAGTGTTGCACCACTCACAGGTCACGTGATGCCTTGATCAGTGTTGCAGTTGAAGGACAGCTGTTGGACAGAATCCGTGTCAGCTGGCCGCCGTGTATTCATGAATGATAGCCAGCAGTTCTTCAGGCTGAAGGCTGCCACTACGAAGCGGTATTGTTGCTGTTGCTGTTGTTGTATGGGCTGTGTGGCGTGCGGCCTACCATCCGGGCGCGTCGTACAAAGTTTGACTTTGCGACTCACTTACTGTCACTGTGGTTCGCTTGCTGACCCTGTGGTTCACTGGCCCACCCTGTGGTTCGCTTGCTGACCCTGTGGTCCAATGGCCGACAGTGCGGTTTAGTGGCGGCCTGTGAGTGATTCGGTATCGTACCCACTCTCCGGAGTGGGTTTTGAGCTGACTTTATTGTGTTGGTTTTCTTGCGGTTATAGACGTATACATCATGCGATCTGCAGCTACCGTCGAATATCTCAAACCAAGCGATGTGCTGCCACATCGCGAAGTGATGAATTATTATCTACGATCAAGTAAATTAATCACCAATTCGGTGTTCAGGCACACGCTCTCTGGCCGACTGTGCAGCCAACACGACCTTTTCCCGATGCCAATGTGTGTTATCGTAGCAATAAAGTATCAAAGCGAATGCTTGTGATGGAGTTGGATGGCCCTGTCGTGGTACGATTGGGTGGCTCTTCCTCACAACGACCCGCAATGATTGGGTAGCCCTGTCGTGGTAGGATTGGGTGGCCCTGCCACCTAACGGCTAGCAATGATTGGGTGGCCCTGTCGTGGTACGATTGGGTGGCTCTTCCTCACAACGACCCGCAATGATTGGGTAGCCCTGTCGTGGTAGGATTGGGTGGCCCTGCCACCTAACGGCTAGCAATGATTGGGTGGCCCTGTCGTGGTACGATTGGGTGGATCTTCCTCACAACGACCCGCAATGATTGGGTAGCCCTGTCGTGGTAGGATTGGGTGGCCCTGCCACCTAACGGCTAGCAATGATTGGGTGGCCCTGTCGTGGTAGGATTGGGTGGCCCTGCCACCTAACGGCTAGCAATGATTGGGTAGCCCTGTCGTGGTAGGATTGGGTGGCCCTGCCACCTAACGGCTAGCAATGATTGGGTGGCCCTGTCGTGGTACGATTGGTTGGCCCTGCCTCCCAACGACCGGCAATTATTTGACTTAATGGAAGCTATTTTTTACGAAAGACGCACGCAACGGCGTGCCAGCCGTGAAACTTGCCGGCTCTGGCGACATTGTATGACGCCGCGAGCGACAGCTGGCAGTGTCCAGATCACAGTCGGAGCCCATTGTGAGGTGATACCGGCGGACTGTGTCGCCGGCTGGCAGTGATTTAAAAGTGAGGCACTCGCCTCGCTGAGCCCAGACGTCCCGATTGGCGCCGGCGCGCCCACTCTTGTCCTCCCAGCCGGTGCGCCGGCAAATTTGCCATGAGCGGGCCGGCAGTGGGCAGAACGCGGCTCTCATCGTCAGGACAGCGTTAAGCCGCAGTTAGTTCTATGAGCGGGCTGCACATTTGATGACCGGGCGCTGGGCAGAACGCCAATTTTTTTCGGACCCCGGCGCGATTCTTGTGGGTCCCACAACCTCTCAGGGGGATGGCAACTGCCACCTCCCCTCGCTATACCACTGGTTGTCACATGCTTCTGATAAATATTTTCATTAAGTTGAAGTTAATCCAAGTAATTATGTACCGAATGACGTTTTAAATGACCGTCCTGGCAATGATCCGGAAGTTTGATTAAACGCATTATATTTCGGGCACAACCCATGGTCACATACATTCAAACAAGTGACATCATAAGACGGATTGAAAAATCGTCAGAGTATATATATATATCCTCCACGAGATATAATACAATTCGTTTAATCAACATCCGAATCATTGTAAGGACGGCCACTGTAAAAGCGCATAATGTGCAAAATCATGCCTTACATCCAACAAGCACTAAACGATCCAAGTAATTATGGTTATAATAGATGGGACCGTTCTGTGCACAAACATGGGTGCATGTGCTCACACCCAACGAAGTTGCAACTTTCTCTATGGATCCAATAATACTGTGTCATTTATGTAGCAGCGTTTCCATTTGAATCCAACATTATGGCTCTACCCGTGCCAGCCACTATGTAGCGTCAGCTGGCCGCCGACGGCCGGCAATTCATCGATGGCGTCGCCGGTCTCAGCCCGTCCACCGTCAGCCGTTTTGTTGCCGCGGCTTTTGTTCGACTGCAGGCGTGCGCGACCTCGGATACCTTCAGCCAGCCGCTCTCTGACGTCGCGCCGGTGCTGTGCACCACTGGTGCTGAATCACCAAGTGGTGGTGAGGCCACCAGCCATCAGGCACCACCTACCAGGCCGCGTGCAGCGAGGCGCTCGCAGCTCATCTCTGGCTGGCAGCCAAAGGCAGCCGTGATAAGCACTGCGCCCGGACTGGTCAGTAAAGGCGGCGCATTCCCCTACTGGTGGGGAAGGTAGTGGCCGCCTGGAGCTACACGTCGGGAACTCGAGGGCCTCGAGACTGGGGCAGGGCTGGACGCTGTTGAGCTACGCCGGAGACGGAGTTGGGTGGACGGTTCGAGCAGAGGTGCTGTTGGATGGCGACCGTCACAGTGCCGAATAGTACTTCGTGGCACGAACCTTGGAGAGACGCGAGTCAGTGACTGTGTGACAACTGTTGGGACTGAGCTCGTTGCATGGCAAGCCGTGGCCGCTTTGCTTGACCCGTGAGCCCTGCCAAAAGAAGGTAAATATCGGCAGATTTATTTTCGGACAAGTTGTCACGGAGCGAGGTCTGCATTATACATATACGAACCAGGACAAGTCTCCAACAATTCCTAGCGTGGATGCTTAAATAACACCAGGTATGTATACATCATATATACATATATATATACATATGTATATATATATATATATATATATATATATATATATATATATATATATATATATATGTATATATATATATATATATATATATATATATATGTATGTATGTATATATATTTATATATATATATGGTTTATGCATATACAGCACAATGCCATAATTGAAATGGCCGGTTTTCAATCCTTATTCATGTGTCAGCCGACCAGAATATGTTCTAATCTTGGTCAAAACCTGATTTGATGGCATACGCAGCGCTTGACCTAACCCTGGGCCAACACTCAGCTCCGAACCTCACCAATAATTCATCAGTTCCTAGTCCTCAGCTCATGACCTGATCTTGCGGCATTGCTCGGCTTCGGACCTGACTCTTTGACGGCCTTCGGGCCCCGATCTGACATTGTGACGGACTTCAGTACATAGTCCGACCTTGTGGCGTTCCCCGGATTTGAACCTGACCCTACAACGGCGCTCAGGTCCCGACCAGGCATTGTGACGACCCTCAGCTCATAGCCCGACCTTGTGACGGCTGTCAGCTCATGATCTGACCTGACGCTCCTTGGCCTGGAGCCTGATAGCGTGCCAGTACTGTTTCTCGTGCAGAACAATGTAGCCCGACCGTGGCCGTTACTGCGATACTGGCCGGCCCGGCCGTGGCCAGACAATGTAGCCTGACCGTGGCCGTCACTGCGACACTGGTGGATCCGACCGTGGCCAGACAATGTAGCCCGACCGTGGCCGTCACTGTGGCACTGGCCGATCCGACGGTAGCCGGACAATGTAGCCCGACCGTGGCCGTTACTGCGACACTGGCAGGCCCGACCGTGGCCGTCACTGCGACACTGGCTGACCCGACCGCGGCCAGATAATGTAGCCCGACCGTGGCCGTCACTGCGACACTGGCCGACCCAACCGTGACCAGACAATGTAGCCCGACCGTGGCCGTCACTGGGACACTGGCCGACCCGACCGTGACCAGACAATGTAGCCCGACCGTGGTCGTTACTGCGACACTGGCTGGCCCGGCCGTGGCCGTTACTGCGACACTGGCCGGCTACTAATCCATAGCGGTCGCGCCGACCACTCGTTCTGGAAATAGTCGGCGGAAAAGATTCGATGGTATCGTCACTGGTATTGGACGCGCGGCGCGAGATGATGCAATGTATCTGACGCACGCTCCAGAATGCCTAATCACCGCGCTCGCAACTTCATCTCAATTAACCCGGCTGCTGATCACTGTCAGGCTCACCGGGAGTACTGTGAAATCAGTGGCGCAGTCAGGATTTTCTTAAGGGGAGAGGGGCCGACCCAAACAAAATGTCATGAAAAAAGAACGCTTTCACCGACGAATAAGTCCCCCTCCATCCCCGCTGCACATAATTGCTTCGATATTCTCCAGAGGATATCCCATTCTGAAGCGAAGAATGAGTGAATGAGTGAGTAAGAGAGAGAGAGAGAGAGAGAGAGAGAGAGAGAGAGAGAGAGAGAGAGAGAGAGAGAGAGAGAGAGAGAGAGAGAGAGAGAGAGAGAGAGAGAGAGAGAGAGAGAGAGAGAGAGAGAGAGAGAGAGAGAGAGAGAGAGAGAGAGAGAGAGAGAGAGAGAGAGAGAGAGAGAGAGAGAGAGAGAGAGAGAGAGAGAGAGAAAGACAGGAAGAGTTAGTGAGAGTGAGGCAATGAGAAACAGAGAAACAAAGAGAGAGGAGAGAGAGAGAGAGAGAGAGGATGAGTGAATGATGATAGATGATAAATACTGCGAGGTTAAAACGGATCACTGCACAGCGCCGTGAAAACCCAGAAGACTGATCCCCGTATATGGTTAATGGTTAATACTGGGGTGTCGTTTTGATACTTTTCAGGCGCAAGTGCTCCCCCCAAAAAAAAAAAATTACTTTTAGCATGGGACCGTATGGAGTGTGTCTCCCCCCCCTCCCCCAATCCATTTGGACTCGCGCATTCCCTTCATGTATCGCCTCCCCCCCCCCTCCCCCCAATGAATTTCAGAGATCAACGTTCGTGGTTTAATGTACGCAAGTGGAAGTGTGTTGCGCCAATATTTATACGTAAATGCGTACCATTTGGTAGGGCACACCAGAGGCCGATGCAGGACAGGACGTTGGGCGCATGTGCACCCCTCTCCCTCCCCATGGAAAGATGGCGCCTCCCGGCCGGCAAAAACGCCCCTTCAGGAAGGCTCGCGTGCACGTCCTCCCCCCCCCTCCCCTACTACGTGAATTTGTCCGTCAAGGACATTCTTTTCAGTGGAAATGGCACCCCTTCGGTATACTCGAGTGCACCCTCCCCCCCCCACCCCCTGCTCCTCCCTCCATCATATTCAACAAATTCTTCCGCCGAAGGTGCACCTCCGAGGAAATGTTCCCCTCCACAAGATGACACCTTAATGACCTATGTTGTCACACGTTAGGTCATGACCTATTTTTATCTCACGAAACCTGGGTGCCCCAGGCGAGGTGAAACCTGAAACCTCCAGACGCTTTATGATATGCTCTATCGCACCAAGCGAACCATTTCCTTCGATCACTCTTGCGCACGATTTTGAATCCCAATATGGCAACGGTTCCCAAAAAGTAAGTTACAGAGGTCTTTGAATACACAAATGATCTAAATCCGTAAACGTGCTCTACAAAGTTACGCCAATAATAATATATGTTCTTGGAGATCAGGTCCGACATATTTTGACCCCGTGTAACGCCTCCGTTGAGGTAAAAACATTGCTCCAGATATTTTATGGCATGCTCTGGCTCGTCGCACAAGCTATTTCCGTCTGTCTATTCCATTAAATAATTTCGAATACCAAGTTGGCGACAGTCCACCGAAAACGAACTACCAACAGGCCTTTGATACCTAGGTGCCAGAAATCCGTAAAATTCACATATAACAAGCAATGTTTGCCTTCAGGCTGGCACAAACCATGGGATCAACGAGATGACACTATTATTGATAAATGTTGTTGCAGGCTGACTTATGATCTATTTTAATCCCGCAGGACCTGAATGCCTCCGGCAACATAAAAATGTTATTCAAGAAGTACTATGGCATCAGCTTTCACGTAGCGCAAAACATTTCTTTCTATCGTCATTATTGAATATTCTGAATCACAATATAGCGATGGTCCATCCAAAAAAAAACTACGTGCAACGGCTTAGTAATATGACAAATTATCTAATTATCTTAGATTCGCATATGAATTCACACATAGTTTATTTTTTAAGTTCATCACATGTTTGGATTCAAACTAACTTAGACCATGATTGAAAGTAAAATAAGGTGAAACGTTTTGGCCCACATTGACAAGGAATGCTGTGTTTTTAATAAAAATTAGATATATTAGATTTCAAACTTTTCGATCATGGATCATTTTCAAGAGTGACAATAGTTTGTACACATCAATTCATGACAAAAATCATACACTGAAATCACGCTTCGAATTCGAATCGCATCCTCGCATATTTTATCGCCTGAACAAGAAATCACCTTCACATCTCGCATGCACTAATCTTAGTGCATGCGAGATGTGAAGGTGGGATGCGATTCGAATTCGGAGCGTGATTTCAGTGTATGATTTTTGTCGTGAATTGATGTGTACAAACTATTGTCACTCTTGAAAATGATCCATGATCGAAAAGTTTGAGATCTAATATATCTAATTTTTCTTAAAAACACAGCATTCCTTGTCAATGTGGGCCAAAGCGTTTCACCTTATTTTACTTTCAATCATGGCAAGCAAGGAAATCGTCCATTTCTTCTCACAATTAACCTAGACCATGTGTTCTACGAAATGACACCGACGTTTTCGGAGATCAGGTTGTGTTCTAAATTGAGTATGTGTGACCTATGTGAATATTACGAATTTAGAGCAATTGTATAATTATCAAGCCGTTGGCACTCATGTTTTTGACGGATGGTTGTCATATTGGGATTCCAAAACTTGAATATGAGATATATAGAAGAAAATGATTTGCGCGACGCAAAAAAACAACGTGGGACAAAGCGTCAGGAGCAACGCTTTTACATTGGCTGGTGGATCCAGGTCACACGGGATCAAAATAGATCTTGACCTGACTTGTGATAACATAATTGTTGCATGCTGTCATCTTGTAGATCACTTGGTGCGCAACAGTTTGAGGCCAACTGTGACATATTTGTATGTGAATTTAACGAATTTGGAGCATTTTTACGATAAATGCCTGTTGGGACTGTTGGGACTGGGCTTTTGGCGCCGTTGCATATTGGGATTCGAAACATTTCACAAGAGATATAGAAGGGAATAGTTTATGCGACGTGAAAGAGAATGCCATGAGACGTTTGGAACAACGCTTGTGCATACAACGTTGCCTGAGGAATGTAGGTCACTGGCATCAAAATAGGTCATGACCTGACTTCCTAGTACATAGACCATAAATTAATGGTCTCATTTTCTAGAGTTCATGGGAGAGGATCCAGGAATTTTCAATGGGGCACAAAGTCCCTGGAGGGGCTTTGGAGAGTCTTCGACTGAAAATTCGTTGAGCGAGGGGAGTGGGGGGGAGAGTGCGCGCTCGATCCTACCGAAGGAGCGCCTTTTGCTAAAAAATCAATTGAGAGGGGTGCCCTCGAGCCTTGCAAGGGCGCCTTTCCGGTCAGAGGGGCGCCACTTTTCCATGGGGGCACATGTCCCAGTGCCTTCTCCCTCTATCTGTCCCGGAGCCACGCTATTTTAACTCGAGTTGTACCTTATCCATGGGGCTTCTTTCTTTTCATTGACGCTCCCAGCATGTCCAGGAAGCTGTCAGTGTGTCTCCATTGCATATTTCGGAGACGTTGAACGGCTTCGCTTCGCATCACGACGATGGATTCATGGTCCCATTCGCTGGTGAACACAAAGCACTCAATTTTCTGCGGACAAAGCACATATGATGTACCATTGTATGGCATCTCGCATGACATGATAGACGGCTTTGAACGTCGGGATTCCGTGATATTCTGGGACGGGAACAATGCGAGGCAAGTGAAGTTTTTTTTATTAAATCCTAAATAGAAGGAATGCTTTTTATTAAATCGCCAGCACTTAAATGCTGTATTTCGACTGTTGTGCTTGCTATGTCGCAGTACGAGCCAGATAAACAAGCTATCTTGTTAAACAATTAAATTTATGTTCACGACATCCTAGGTGAGTTTGCGATGCAACTTCTATCGGAGATTACGCTCAAAGCAAGACAATCATTTGGTGGCATGACTGTTAGTGCATTGTCTTGTTTCTCTTAACGTATTATCATTGGAGCTATTTTATGCTTACCAAGCACTCTGTCGTAGTGCACAAAATCACGAAGAAAAGCCATGTAGCCTCTCTGGCTTAAGCGGGACTGGGACATATTTTGATCGGCTTTATATAGTGTGCCCCCAATAATTGATTTGATATTGATTGCTAATATATAATAAATATTGATTGCTTCCCAACCGCTTAGCGGGTTTACTCGGCGGTGGCCGTAAAGGTGTCTGCAGCAGAACAGCAACTCAAGATATTCCGTAAAGGTGCCTGTAGCAGAACAGCAACTCAAGATATCCCGTAAAGGTGCCTGCAGCAGGACAGCAACTCAAGATATCCCGTAAAGGTGCCTGCAGCAGAACAGCAACTCAAGATATCCTGTAAAGGTGCCTGTAGCAGAACAGCAAGTCAAGATATCCCGTAAAGGTGCCTGTAGCAGAACAGCAACTCAAGATATCCCGTAAAGGTGCCTGTAGCAGAACAGCAACTCAAGATATCCCGTAAAGGTGCCTGTAGCAGAACAGCAACTCAAGATATCTCGTAAAGGTGCTTGTAGCAGAACAGCAACTCAAGATATCCCGTCAGTTGCATCTGCAAGCTGGGGTGGGATTACAAGCGGATCTAGGGGGACTGAGACCATGATCCCCCAAGTTGCATGAAGGGGCCAGACGGTAGCTTGCCACCCCCTCTCCTCATCCTGGGGGACTGCAACATGGCCTCAAGATATCACCTTGATGGCGTATATGGCAATTGGAGTTCATCAAAATGCAGAAAGCTGAATATGGAGCGATTTTCTAAATTACAAAAAGGTTAGTTGCATATATTCAGAACACTCCGCAAATCATCACAGCCACCCTTACTGAATAAGTCGGACGTAACATCAGAGGTGTTTCTAAATTAGTGCAGCTGTATTTGTATAGTTGCTGTTGCAAGAAGCGCAGAAGAGACAATGCTAATCGCTAGCGGCTATTACCACAAACCGGTGATATTTTGGTGTCTAGCAATAAAACACTTGAAATGCAGAAATGCTCCTCTCGAAGTTCAGACGCTTTGACAGTCATGTAAGCGGTCTTAGAACGTGCCCAGTACCGCAAGCCTCACGTCGCCCTGCCGTCCTTAGGCAGGCCTGCTATTGGAAGAGGGCATCTTCCCTCTCCGTGGAGATGGACACCCCTCGGATTGAAATGGGCTCTCCATCCCCTAAGCCCATGATTTTTGTTTAGCCGAGGATATAAGATGGATAGCATGAGCAGAAAAGGTGCCCACCCAGGATTCCCAAGTGCACCCCACTCTTGAATTGTTCAGCGCAAGGCGCTCCTCCAGAGCATTCGAGTACCCCTCGAGGCACTCCACCCCTCCCCATCCATCATGCCTACCAATCAGACATGGGGGCAAATTTGGCTTCGGCTTCGATTTCAGCTTTCCGAAGCCATTATTTTGTCGGCATTTGGCTTCAGTTTTGGTTTCGTGCCATTTTAAACTGCCCGCTTCGGATTCGGATTCTGCTTCGTGCCTTTTTTTTAACAATTGGCTTCAGTTCGACTTCGGCTTCGGCTTCTAGCACTTTGAGCTGCAGGCTTCGACTTCCTCTTTAGCTTTGACATTTTGAGCTGCTGGCTTCGGTTTGCTAACATATTGTGGCTTCAGCTTCGAAGCCATAGGCATGTGTTATCATGTGTTCTCACTCATGTATGCTCTCACTCATGTGTTCTCACTCACTCAGGCATCATGTGTTCTCACTAAATGACATTTGAAATAAGAGGAAATTGTGTGGATAGATGCTTGAAGGATGCATTCTCCCTGGTATCCATACACATCTCTCCTCTAGTTATTCGGGACGCTCCTCCTAGGATCACCTCCAAAATAGTACCTGCTCACCTACCCTTGTCTACTTCCCCTCTGTTATCACCTACCCCCATCAAACTACTCCCACTCGGCTAACACTTACCCCGTCAAACTACTCCCCTTGGCTATCACCCACTTCCTGCTTCCCCAATATTTCTATGAGATCCTATGGTATGGTTATGGTTATGGTTAATATTCTATGGTTGCGCAACTGTCAGTGGACTTCTCCCACCCTAAGTAGACATTGCCTAGAATAATTGAGCGAAACGTTTACCTCTGAGCAATTCTAAATATCACCATCATTTTGAAAAGCCGAAGCCGAAGCCAAAGCTAGCGGTAAAAAATATATGAAGCCGAAACCGAAGCTAACAGTCAAAGCACTACGATGCCGAAGTTGAAGCCAATACCAAAATAAGTCGCTTCGCAAAGCCGAAGCCTTTGATTTCCAGCCAAACGAGAGTGAGGCCAAAACCAATCCTTTGAGGAATTGAAAACTGAACCTGAATCCGCTGCATAACACAATTGCACTGGATGGGCTCATTCCGCCCACCCCTCCCTCTCCATCCGGTTCCACCCACACCCACCCGGCCCTAGATTACCTCCAGTTTGCGGCAATTGGCCAGTTGCGGAAGTCTATCGGTGTAAATCAACGAGCATGCTCGCGAAAACTGCGCCGGAAGGTGTTTGGCGCGCTTCGACGACGCTAAACCTTTTAGAGTCGACTCCCGGCGGGCGCGGCCAGGCCGACCGCGGCTCCCGGTGGCTGGCCCCGAGTAGGCTGTTATTGGCTGACGTCAGCCATTCTGGCCGCAGAGTGCGGCGTCGCAGGCGGTGAAACGGACACCAGTTCCGCTCGAGAGGCTGACGGCGGCCGCCCAAGTTTGTCCGATAATTGTTCGCCCGCCCACTTTATCATCGGTGGTCAGCTCTCCCCGTTGGTGTTGCATGAGATAATGCGAAGTTGATGCTCCTTCTCCGCTAAAAAAGGACACGATGCAGTACGAATATCCCGCGAATAGAACTGTAAGAAAGTTCCTATATAGGTTACGTGATAGTCTAGTAGGATCTCGCGTCCGCGTCACTCCCGTTGTAAAGTTCCAAAGTTCTCTGCACTATTTGTATTGTGCAGCAGTAAATAGACGGCAACAGTCAAAAGCCAGAAAACTCGTACCTAAAAATGTTCCACACCGACGAACAACCGTGATATTTCCTAGTATTGACTTTTAAGGCCGAAAACAGTTATTAATTTAGAACGCGCGACCGCCAGCGTTACAGACCCGCGTCGCCTGGCTGCTCAGAGACGACTGCCTCGGGGGGTCTGCACAAGCCGCTAACCATCCGTGCAGCTAACGGGTGACGAAAGTACACGTCACGTGTGTCGGGCATCGGCCCGGTAAAAGCGCTGAGGCTAGGTGCGGCAGCGTTGGCCGATAATTGGACTCCCGACCCGACGTCCGGTTACTGCCGCGGCACGGACCGGCAGCGAGCCGCCAGCCAGCTCAGGTTCGTGAGGCGTTACATTTACGGCATACATTTACGTTACATTTACGGTCGGCTGGCTTACGGGAACACATCATTTATAGTTACGGGACAGTCAAAAGTGCAATTTTATGGAAACTCTGTTACAGAACATGACAGACAACCAACCGAAATCTGAATATATAATCGGAATATATATATATATATATATATATATATATATATATATATATATATATATATATATATATATATACATATATATATATATATATACATATATATGTATATATATATATATATATATATATATATATATATATATATATATATATATATATATATATATATATAAATCATATATATGTATATATATATATATATATATATATATATATATATATATATATATATATATATATATCAATAAATTCTTTATCTATATATTATTCATCTATCTGTGTCCATCTATGCAGTCTATCTATGCATCTATCTACCAATCTTCGCCAGTTGACTCAGACTTTTAAGAAACCGAAAAGAACATTTCTCATTTCTCTGCTTCTTGAATTTCTACTTACACACTCAATAGTGCCCATCTCCTGAAAAAGAGGCAATATGGACCTCGCCAAACGTTAAAGGAAAGAAGGAGTCCAAGTGCCATTCCTGCTTCCAACTTCAGCTAAGTTGGAATGTTTTTATATTCTCTTCCGACTTACCACGATCAGACGAGGCGGCTGTCCGACCCACCATAGGAGATGAGACGGCCAGACGATGTGGTCAGACGAGACGACCAGACGAGATAACCGTCTGGCACACAAAAAGAAAACGAGACGATCAGGCGGTGCGAGCAGACAAGGTGTGACAGGCAACACAACCAGATGAGGCCGTCAGGCAGCACAACCAGATGAGACCGTCAGGCAGCACAACCAGATGAGACCGTCAGGCAGCACAACCAGATGAGACCGGCAGGAAATACAACCGGACCTTACTGTCAGGCAGCACAAACAGACGAGACCGTCGGGCGGCACAACCAGACGAAACTGTCAGGCAGCACAACCAGATGAGACCGTCAGGTAGCACAACCAGATGAGACCGTCAGGCAGCACAACCAGATGATACCGTTAGGCAGCACAACCAGATGAGACCGTCAGGTAGCACAACCAGATGAGACCGTCAGGTAGCACAATCAGACGAAGCTGTCAGGCAGCACAACCAGATGAGACCGTCAGGTAGCACAACCAGATGAGACCGTCAGGCAGCACAACCAGATGAGACCGTCAGGCAGCACAACCAAATGAGACCGTCAGGCAGCACAGCCAGACGAGACCGTCAGGCAACACAACTAGACGTGACCATCAGGCAGCACGACCAAACGAGACGGCTATCTGGTCTGTCAGAGGCAGACGAGACGATCGGACAAGACATGATGATGCGGTCGGACGGGACGACCGCCTGGCTTTTGTGCGTTGCCAATGATCTTTGATTAGACACTCAGAGTTTATTGCGGGCCTGCGTCAGCTGTAGGAACAATGTAGCTGTGACTGGCAGATACTTCAACATGTTTATGAATCAAGCTTCTCTGGCTTGGATGTTTGCAGTGCCTGGCTTCTCAGACATAGTACGTCCCGGACAAGACGAGAGCGCCACGTACTCGACAGCTTTGGATCCGCCACCTTGCAGTACGTGACTGGAATGGCGCCGGTATGGTGCGTCTCCCGTTGCTCCTTTAAAGTCTTCCGCAGGCAAGTTCTCCGACGGGGAAACTTTACTGATAAACTATGTATAGTTTCCACTTAAGGTTATCGCTGGTAGGCTGTGCTTTTACTTTGGGTCAATAGAACAGCAGACATAGTTGTGATTCTTGGTCAGCCTGCAAAGTGAACACTTCAGCGAGCCGCCGGTGCAGTGGTGGAACAAATGTGTAATTAAGCTATCGATTTTCCCAGCTTGCATCGCTGCCCGCACTCTAAAAAAAGGAATGAGCGGCATTACGAGTTCAAGAGATGGGCTCGGTAGATATGGTTATAGGGTATGCTCCATTTTGCCCACATGTTGTCGGTGCTGTTGTTCAGTGTTGTCGATAGTGTTACCCAGTGCTGTCGGTAATGTTATTCAGTGTTGTCGGAAGTGTTGTTCAGTGTTGTCGGTAGTGTTATTCAGTGTTGTCGGTAGTGTTGTTCAATGTTGTCGGTAGTGTTGTTCAGTGTTGTCGGTAGTGTTGTTCAGTGTTGTCGGTAGTGTTATTTAGTGTTGTCGGTCGAGTTATTCAGTGTTGTCGGTAGTGCTGTTCCGTGTTGTCAGTAGTGCTATCGGTGTGGTCGGTAACGTTATCGTGTATGGTGGGTGTTGCTACTCCGTGTTACCAGCGGCGTTGCCCTGTGTCGGCAGTGTTACCCTGTGTCGCTGGCCCTGTTGTCCTGTGTCGGCGGCGTCACACTGTGCCGCCGACATCCTTCTCCTGTGTCGGCCTGTGTCGGCGGCGTCACACTGTGCCGCCGACATCCTTCTCCTGTGTCGGCCTGTGCCGTCGGTGACCGTCGGCGACCGTCGGCGGCGCTACCCCGTGGCGCCGGCAGTTTTGTCCCGTGTCGTCGGCGGCCGTCGGTGCCGTTATCGGCTCGTTTGCCGGCCGGTGCCGACGGGTGGCCCGCGGCTATCGACGCGGTCGACGCGCCGGTGCCGCCGTCGGCCGGGCTGGCAGCCCGGGTCGGCTCCAGCCTCGGCCGCTGACGGACGACGCTGTCTACATCATCCCGCACCGGGCCCCGGGGAGCCGGTGCGCAGCTGAAACACCGGTGTGTCTCACAGCCGGACAGTCGGGAGAGCGCGGGCCAAAGCCGGACCGACCGAGCGATGTCTCTCCTACTTCTGACGCCAAAGCTGCAGGCGTTGCACAAAAATACAACCGCAAGATGGCCTTGGTCCTGTCCCTCCAACATCAGCACCGGCGGATCCGTGAGGAAACTGGGGGCGTGTGCCCTCCTACCATGGAGATGTGGTGCCTCTCCAGGACACTCGAGTACATTGTATTGTATTGTATTGCACATGATCAGGTCGCTCCACTAAATGAGGGCTATTCTTCGACCATCGTCATTACAGAGCACATAGTACATGTCATGTCGAGTACAGGTTAAAGCGCTCACGTAAACACAGACACGTTTGAGTGGCTGCGCGCGCACCTGTACTTTGACAAGCCCAAATACGCGCGTGCGCGCGCACGCACACACACACACACACACACACACACACACACACATATATATATATCATGCATACACACACACACATACACAAACACGCAGAACATATAGCTCACAGTCGCACAGCACACACCATGCATGATATTTCGGATGACGTCACGGATTTTGATCTTAAATAGAAATTGCACCACGCTGGAAGGACCGCCACACATGGCATGCTGGCTGTGTAGTTGCACCGTACGCTACATATATTGCCGCTTTCCATGATTGTTCCTGACCCGGGGCAGCGACAGGTGATGTGAGCGCCTAATGCTTCGAACCATGTTCGCAGTTGTAGGTCAGGGCTGAAAGCAGCACAGCTGGTTTATTGGACATCAAAACACTATGAATGAGACACAAGTCGAAATATGACGCAAATTTAGGTGCACAAAGCTTTCCTAGCTGGTCTGTTACATCATAAATGTGGTTATGTTTACGATGACCTGACACAGCCCTAGCGAAAGGGTTGAACGCCTTCTTCAACATTGCGATGCACATTCAGTTGACGGCACCGTACACTGGCACACAGTGCCTAGTGTGAAACAACGCAAGACCATCTATGCTCCTTGCGGTAGAACGTTGGCAGGTGGGAATGCTCGGCATCCATGGAAGCTCTCAGGATGCCAAAGCATCAGTCCGTAACATGATTAATGTATTTCCCATGATAGCTCTGCGTCCTTTATTTCACCTAGATTTTTCACACACGTCAGCGATTGGTTCGTGAACATGTTCGATGGTGAATTTTGGATTTGGGTTAGCTGGCGACGGTCACCGTGCAGTAGAAACTCGGTCTTACTTGCACTGACCATCATGCTATGCTGAAGAAACCAAGTACACATTGCGTCCAGTGCCTCCTCTAAAGCTAACTTCAGCTCAGGGAGCCTGCTGCACGGATCATTATCGTGTGTCAGCAGCATAACGCGCTAGGTGACGCGGAAGCCGTAAAGGACTGATGGGATGAAGCATGCTATATCGTTGCTGGCAATGTTGCGAAGTATGGGCCCTGAGCACGATCTTTGGAACGCGCCTATGTTGATAATTTGAGATTCAGATAGTGATTCGCCTACTTTGACTCGTTACGTGTGGCCCTCGAGTTAGCTCTTGAAGCATCCTGTGGAAATTTGAAGTTGCTGAAGCTTCATAAATAGTGCAGAATCATCTACAACGTCGAAACAGCGACTACAATCTATGAGGGTTAGTAGCGAAATTTATAGGCGATCAATGCATTTTATAATTCCATCACCGACAGATAACAAGGGAATGGTAGTAGAATGGCATTACATGAAGCCGTGATATTCTGGACTGAAAATGCCATGGTAACTGGGACAGGTGGTCAGCAGTTGGTGTACGAGGTTGCCCTACAATTTTGCGTATTGTAGAAAGGACCGGTAGTGATTGGTTGAAAATTTGATGCTTTGGAAGGGTTTTTCATTCGTGAAGAGGGATGCCTACGGCATATTTCCAACTAGCGGGCACAGTCTCGGTGATTCCACTAGAGCAAATTATGCGGAATAAAAGGTGACCGATGACCTTCAAACAAAGTTTTAAAATACTCATATGTATGTTAAAACTTTGAAATACAAAATACATTACACCTTCTACGCCAGAGTCCGTGTTACGCAGATAAAATAAGGTGCGCCGAAACTGGTCAAGAGTCACCGGTGTCATGATGAGGGAACCGGTATTTACACATGAGAGTCTCACATTCAGATGCCGACGGCCAGAACGAATAAACTCATCCTTGACAGCGTCCCGAGGTTGTGTGCCAATAGAAGCAAAATGGCTGTTCAAATCATCTGGGACAAGATTAGCAGGCCGAGTTGACGGACCGCGTTTGGGTGCTATGACTGGTTGTAATTGTCGGTACAGTGCTGATGCTGGCGTGGTGATGATGCGCTCAGTGATGTTGTCAGCATGTCTTTTCTAGTGGCACATTTAGCCAGTGTGCAGATGGTGGTAAGTGTCTGTGTCGATGTTCCTTAGTGCTTCCCTACGCCGACGCATTAGGCCGAACGCGTCGTAGTTGACAGATGGCGGCGACGGGTTATTAACCCAGAATCTGCGGACAGGGGCAAATATGTCGGGCATGCGATTCATTTCCTCTGAGAACGAACTCCGCTGCTGTTCGCACGAATACGCTCTTCTTAGTTTAGGTAATAGCATATATGTGCGTGCTTGCATCTAAAATTATGTGTGTAGCTAGAATGTCGACATAGTCCATATAAAATCACATATAATTGTGGTATTGAATGAACCCCTGCTTAACGCCGTCCCTCCGTTTCGATCCATCTAGCCCCGTGTCTGACACATGTGTTGTAAAATGTAATATGTTTAGATATGAGAGACACTTGTTACCGCGTGGATGACTGCACAAGCATTAAGCACCCTCATGTATTTGCGTCAATGATGTCAGTTGTCGGATATTCAGATAGGTGTGAAAACCAATTGGAGGTGCCTCCTAAAAATATGTCCTAGCACCGCCCTTGCTTGAAATTTTTCTTAGACATTTTCTCATCACATATAAAAAGAATGCTAGGAAGATTCACGCAACTTCAAAACGCTGCCAGAGAGCCCCTCTCTAGGAATGGAAACCAAAAAGAAAACACGGGAGCATATTGGCCTCTTCCATCCTGAAATGGGGTTAAGTCCATTCTTCCCACACAACGTACATGTGTGTTGCGTGGCAATGGCTAATGGTTCCGAATATCCAAAGCTTGGTATGTGCATAAGGGAGAGGCATGGTCCGTAGCTCTTCCTCGTACGTGCATGCCGTATGCTCCAGACACTAATACGGACTACGCTCAAATTCCCGACCGGCGACATAGCTATTTGCATAGTCATAGCCATAGCCATAGCCATGGCATGTCAGAGCATTTCCACAATCCTACTCTCAGATAGGAATGCTGGTAGTTCTATCCGAATCTGCCTGACGAAAGTGAAATTTTTACAACAAAGGAATTACACCTCGTCTGACCGAAAGCTTGGGATGGCCTATTAGACTTATTACCAACAAAGCAATGGGTATCGGAGTCCTCCCGGTGATGTATGTATCTCATACATGAGCACAGGTGGGGTCGAGGTATGATAAATCATACCCCGCATGACATTTGAACTCGCCACCCCCATGGCATTTCGCACTGTCTACATGTCGTATATTTCAAATTGTTCCCTTTTCATTGAGATCGACAGCGCCCTCCGGCCTTCATTTTTAATGGCCGTAGTCTTGATTGGCGACAAAGTCCAGCAGTAGATGGAGAGTCCAGTCCAGCAGTAGATGTCAGCAGCGTCAACCGCCTGCTCGCCGCATATCCTGTGATTCACAGCGAATGAGAAGGCGTTCCATCATTTCTTATCGTGGGACTCCCGGAGGATGAAATGACATTGAAGCTAAACAACTCCGCAGTGATGGTGGCCGAGCGCAATCAAGCTGCAGTATCTCGCTGAACCAAAAGCCAAACCAGAGCAGCATGTTAAGATTCGGCATTCGTCTTTTATATGGCTTGATATTACGGTTAGCGCCTAACTTTGTCTGTTATTAGAATGTTAACTTAACGTTTGCATTAATACACCACCATCTGGCTGGTTGTCCCCTTGTTCCCTCCCATGTCCCTTGTTCTTATTGTCCTGTAAATCCCTTCCCATATCCCGTGATCTCAGTATACCGCTTATCTCCTTCCAAATAAATCTAGCTTAGCTCCTGCCTTTGCCCCCGCTACGCAATGAATTCGTGATCGCACTTCAAATATGCACAATTCCAGCAGGCTTTCATTCCACCGCCACATTTATTCCTCCACATAATTTTCCTCGCGAATTAGCTTCTCAGTTAATGAGCGATATTTGAGCCAGTCGCCACCCGCACTCACACACCCGTTGATTCCCACTCCAAATGTTTCGGCTTGTCCATGTATGATGTCTGCCAATAATAGTATCGGGGAGATGCGGGCCTGAATCACCGACTCGGACATGGCTACCATCAGAGGGCGGGTCGCGCGTCCCGTGAACACTCGACCACACAGGCAGCATCCACAACCACAGATCGCATGTCAGCCAGCAGCCGTCACTCCACCAGTTACCAGCCCTCCGCTAGGTCGGTCATCTCAGTCTCCGCTGGCCGTCCGACTGCTACTGGGACTGTGACGGTCCGGACGGTCGTCTCGTCTGACTATGGCGGTTCGAACGGTCGTCTCGTATGACTGTGGCGGTCCGGACGGTCGTCTCGTCTCACTGTGGCGGTCCGGACGGTCGTCTCGTCTGACCATGGCAAGTCCGGACGGTCGTTTCGTCTGACTGTGGCGGTCCGGACGGTCGTCTCGTCTGACTGTGGCGGTCCGGACGGTCGTCTCGTCTGACTGGCGGTCCGGACGGTCGTCTCGTCTGACTGTGGCGGTCCGGACGGTCGTCTCGTCTGACTGTGGCGGTCCGGACGGTCGTCTCGTCTGACTATGGCGGTCCGGACGGTCGTCTCATCTGACTGTGGCGGTCCAGACGGTCGTCTCGTCTGACTGTGGCGGTCCGGACGGTCGTCTCGTTTGACCATGGCAGGTCCGGACGGTCGTTTCGTCTGACTGTGGCGGCCCGGACGGTCGTCTCGTCCGACTGTGGCGGTCCGGACGGTCGTCTCGTTTGACCATGGCAGGTTCATGGCTGAGCGCGGTGCGAAATTGCGCAATCTCTCACCGACAGCCTTGGTCGACAGCCGCCCGACCACCATCCGACTGACACAGCTATGGCCGTCAAAGCAGCTCCCCACCGACACAGCTGTGGCCGTCAAAGCAGCTCTCCACTGACACAGCTGTGGCCATCAGAGCAGCTCTCCACCGACAAAGCTGCGATCGTCAGAGCAGCTTCCACCGACACAGCTGTGGCCGTCAGAGCAGCTTCCCACCGACACAGCTGTGGCCGCCAGAGCAGCTCCCCACCGACACAGCTGTGGCCGTCAGAGCAGCTCCCCCCGACACAGCTGTGGCCGTCAGAGCAGTTCCCCACTGACACCGCTGTGGCCGTCAGAGCAGCTCCCCACCGACACAGCTGTGGCCGTCAGAGCAGCTACCACCGACGCAGCTGTGGCCGTCAGAGAAGCTACCACCGACACAGCTGTGGTCGTCAGGGCAGCTCCCCACCGACACAGCTGTGGCCGTCACAGCAGTCTCCTGTCGACAAAGCTGGGGCCGTCAGAGCAGTCTCCCCACCGACACAGCTGACAGTCAGAGCAGCTCCCCACCGACACAGCTGTGGCCGTCAGAGCAGCTCCTCACCGACACAGCTGTGGCCGTCAGAGCAGCTCCCCATCGACACAGCTGACACTCAGAGCAGCTCCCCACTGTCAGGGACGGATACAGGGGGCACTAGGGGCATGGCCCTCCCCATTGAAGGGAGCGCTCCTCCCGGAAGGCCCGAGTGCACCAACCTCCCCCTCTCCCCCTTCGAATTTTTCAGCCAGAGGCGCACCTTTGAGAGGAAAAGGCTCGAACCTTCCCAGGTAGTGTGCTAGTGTACAAATCCGCTCGCTTTTTCAGCCACAGGTGCCCCTCCGAAAAAAAATTGCGCCCCTCCAGAGACAAAACGCCCCCAGGATAATTCCTGGATCCGCCCCTGGGGGCTGTGACCGTCAGTCAGAGCAGCTCTCCACCATCAGAACTAGGGACGTCAGAGCGGGCCGCTCGGCCATCGCTGTCGCTGCCATGTCGTCTCAGATTGCAGTGCGGTTGGTTCGTGGGTCGGAGCGCTGCCACCAAGCCCGTCGGCCGAACGTCCAGCTTATCTATTGAGCTATTTTGACGTCAGACGAAAGCACGTCTCGACAAAATGTGCTGAGATATGAAGCATTAAATCCGTTCGTATGTAATCCGCGTCCCACTTATCGCTATTCACTTCTGTCATCTTGGCGGCGGGCTGTACCGATGGTGGAAACGATGGCCGGATCCTACGGTAATATTGTCTCCAAACACCGACGAGTGAAGAATACATTGCATGATTACGTGCTGTGACCATGATGTACCAATACGCTGCTGCTATATACATAAAATGGCAAGTGACGCTGACATGACCTCCAGGCAATCTTCTCGGAGCAGGCAAACTTATTGTTTTACAAAGGTCAATAAATATCTCACAATTCGTACTACCATGGGTAGAAAGATTGAGCTGAGATGTGCGTGCCCAGGTAGCAAGTTTATCACGAAAGTAGGATAAAGTTGTATTTGCTAGACGTTCAAACATCTTCTATGAAGCGTTTACCTTTTAAGCATTCACATTTACCATTTTAAATCATTTGAGCAATTAGGTATTGTATTAGGAATATTTGGTGTAAAGTAAGTCTTTTGAGTCTCATGCAGGTCATTTGCTACAAATTGCTGTGGCTACACCGACTCTAAATAGATGAGCTGCGAATAAATATATTCGCACGCGGAGTTTGCCAGCTATCATGTAATTCAAACTTCGAACCAAGAAAATGCCATTTATTGCTAAAGTTGCAAAGATGTTTGTGATCCAACAGGAAATAAGTACGACACAGGAAAATGTCAGTTGGTTACGTTTTACTCACTTTGTTTGTTTGTTTATTGGGTGTTTCACGACGCACTTTATGCACGATAACGGCTAATGGCGCCGCACACACTGTTTCGCCGGTGGGCCGCGGGATTGGGAAATGCCCTGAGTGGTGCGAGTGTTGAACCTGGGACCTTTGGTACCCAGAGCTCAACACCTTAACCACTCGACTATCCCCGCCCCACGTTTTATTCACAAGTATGTATTTTTCACGTTTCATTTTGTCAGAGTGAGTCGAGTACCATCCAGGCACCTGAAATGCTACATGTGATGCCCAAAAAAGAATGCACGCCCAAATCTCATGAGACCTGGCTGAGCCCCGGCTGACCCACGCTTGACTGCCATGCGGTGAGCGGGGATTGCAGTGCTTGCACTTGTCGGTCAATCGCAGTGAAGTTCTACCCAGCTCTGTCCAGTATGATAAGGTGCCGCTAAAATTAATATCGGTTAATCACCTATCACTTTGGCAAACAGGAGGCCATGAGATACGGGAGGCCACGGGATACGTGGGTCGGCAGACCGAAGGCGCGCTGTCCGATATTCCTTCTTAGCAAAGAGTAAGTGTTCGAAGTCACCGAGGCGCTCCAGGAACGCTTCCCTAAGTCATTGACTGCACAAGGTACCAAAGATTGCACAGGTTTTCTCCCGTCGATCTGCGTACCATAAAAATGTATGAAGAATCGGAAAGTACAGGGCACAATGTGCGGATGTATGACATGTCGGATACTAAATTGGTGAGCCATGCAGTTATGGTAGATGTTATGCAACATGTATGTACATGTACATGTTGGTTGCTTGCACAAAGCAACATGTGTCAGTGTTACGAAGTGACTTCAGTTATGCACTGTATTGAGCTGATGTGAAATATATAGTTCCGAAACGAATATGGAGTTTTAGAATAACCCTTGCGCGGTTAAAAAACATTAACAGATTATACATATATATATATATATATATATATATATATATATATATATATATATATATATATATATATATATATATATATATATATATATATATATATATATATATATATATATATATATATATATATATATATATATATATATATATATATATATATATATATATATGTATATACATATATACACCTTTTTGCGTGCAAGTTTGAACAAACTGCACGGATTTCAGTATGAAGCGCATCCAATTTCGGCGTTTCAGCACGTTGCGTCCGAGTATGACACAAGACTGAGAAATTCGGCCGGGCAGCGGGCATTTAAAAAATATGGCAATCAATTTCGGCATAGTGCATTATAATTCAGTGAAATGAGCATGGTATTCGGCATGCCGGCTTGTTTCGGCTCGGCATCAACCGATTTCGGGTGTGTGCAACAAAATTCGACGTAAAAATTACGGTTCAAAAGTGAAAAGTTTGGTTAATATAAATGCATCTGCGTATTACCTCGAATGCTAGTTGGCTTTTTACGATAGCGGCTTACTTCTATATATTCTGATGTGTCAACTCGTGATTCAGGTGCTGCGATACTGAACCGAACACTACTGACTAGAGGGTGGTTTTTAACCCCCTCTCCCCACATTCGCTTTATATCTGGAAGTGATGTCTAAGGAAGCACCCACTGGCCGCTATCGCATTATATACATAAAAGGTTAAAATTTGGTCATTTATTGGACAGTATGTAATTCTCTGTTGTGTAAAAAAATAGCATTGCTTGCTATGTTGAAGCCATATGCACTTTAAACTTGTGCATATGTAGAAATATCCAGATATACAAATAACATGTATTTGAATATGTCATTAATTTCGCATGAACGTCTTAGAACGAAGGGTACAAACAGCGAAGTGCTCGCAATGATGGGCACATACCGTACACTTACACGCCAGAGCACAGGGGGCACATCAAAGTTACCTAGTCCGTGGGCGACAGTCACTTAGTCGATAATGTTCTCACGGGCTGCGCAGGCCGGCAGGAAGTACCCATAAAGATGAGCATTGATGATTGCCCATCGTTCCCCTTCGGTTGGGTTCCTGTACCGCCCCCTCGTACATCCTTAGCCACGTGGCATGACGACGTCCAGACGAGCTGTGACCTCCTGACCTTGTGGTTGCGGCATGCTCGGCTTCAAATAAATATTACTGGCTTCTGATTGATTGAGTGCGTTACCATGCCGAGACGCGCCGCTTAGCAGCTACCCGCTGGGCAATGTCGCATTATGTATAAGATATACAGTTACACACACAAAACGTCAAAAATTGCCCCTTTATTGGTTCGTTATTAGTTTTACGACACGTCGACCGTTGAGTCATATAGCGTCGCCAATCTCTCACGCCGATTGGTCGCGGGCGAAGAGTAGCGACATGTGAGACTCGAACCCACAATCTGTCGATTGTGAGACGAGCATCTTACCCCTAGACCACTGGTTCCCGGCCCCTTTATTGGACAATGGGTACATACGTAACCAAATATGACAAAAACAAGTATCATAGCGGAGTATTTTCCGTGTCGAACTTGCTTCCACTCTGCCGAAATTAATCGCGCTATCACTGAACTATCCACACATGCCGAAATATTCACTGCAAATCTGAATTCGAATGCAGTTCTGCCGAAATAGGCTGCACTAGTACCAAAATGAATGCTGCTGGACCGAAGGTGGAGCTGTGATTTGTAAATTGGATGTGCTATGCGAGACTGTCTAAAATGGATAGGCTTATCGCTGCAATTGATGCACAGGCGGCGAAATTGGACGCAAAAAGGTGTATGTTGAAACCGTGTGCACTTTAAACTTGTGCATATGTAGAAATATCCAGATATGCAAATAACATGTATATGAAAATGTCATTAATTTCGCATGAATGTCTACGAATATGAATACAACGAAGGGTACAAACAGCGAAGTGCTCGTAATGAAGGGCACATACCGTGCACTTACACGCCTGAGCACAGGGTGTACATCAAAGTCACCTAGTCCGTGGGCGACAGTCACTAAGTCGATAATCTTCTCACGGGCTGCTCAGACCGGCAGGAAGTACCCAGAAAGATGAGCATTGATGATTGCCCATCTTTCCCAAATTCGGTTGGATTCCTGTACCGCCTCCTCGCACGTACTTCGCCACGTGGCATGACGACGTCTAGACGAGCTGTGACCTCCTGACCTTGTGGTTGCGGCATGCTCGACTTAAAATAAATATTACTGGCTTCTGATTAGTTGAATGCGTTACCATGCTGAGACGCGCCGCTTGGCAACTACCCGTTGGCCGATGTCGCATTATGTATTGGATATACAATTACATACACGAAACGTCAAAAATTGCCCCTTTATTGGACAATGGATACATATTTAACCAAATATGACAAAAACGAGTCTCATGGCGGAGTATTTTCCGCGTCGAACTTGCTTGCACTCTGCCGAAATTCATCGCACTCTCACTGAACTATCCACACATGCCGAAATATTAACTGTAAATCTGAATTCGAATCCAGTTCTGTCGAAATAGGTTGCACTAGTACCAAAATGAATGCTGCTGGGCCGAAGGTGGCGCTGTGATATGTAAATTTGATGCGCTATGCCGAACTGTCGAAAATGGATGGGCTTATCGCTGAAATTGATGCACAGGCGGCGAAATTGGACGCAAAAAGGTGTATATATGTGTGTGTGTGTGTGTGTGTGTACATGCGTACGCTATCTGAGGGGGCCACCATCCGAAGGGCCTCCTGTCAGTGGCGGATCGATCCAGGGAGGGAAACAGGGGGAATGTGCCCCCTCATGGAAGGTAGGGCCTCTTCGACCAAAGGCTCGAGTACACCTCCAATCCCCTCGAATTTTTTCAGCCAGAGGCGCCCCTCGGCAGGAAAAGGCGCTCCTCCAGGCACTTTCGCAGTGATGCCTCTCCAAAAAGAATTGACGCCCATCCAGACGCGTGCCTCCTAAGTTAAATGTATGGTAAATTGAGCCTACTAATATGAAGGTAATTCCATTTATTTTGCAGGTGCTCGATGATTAGCCTGCTGGAAACTGCACTTTGTCGGGAAAAAGACTGTTACTAGGTCATATAAGATAAACTCTGCTGAAGCTGAAGGAGAGATCATGTAGGTGATGCACGTCAAAGTACTCTTTATTGCCATAAAACAAGCATGATAGCGGAGTGAAAAACGATAAAAATGCATGTAAACCAAGGGTGAAGGGAAACCTTCAAGCCCAATATGATTGTGCTGCCAAATAATTTTTTGAGCATCGGATAAACTTCTATCAGAACCTTGATGTATGGGTATATTGGCTGCAAATTGGCTGCTGGCCTTGGGCTGCTGTATGCATACTTGGACAACGGGGACAACACACACACACGTGTGCATGCAGTATTGCAAGGCCATTGCAAGAAGGCCCTTGACATATCGTGTGGGCGGCAACCAGGTGTGCATCGGCATTTATTTAACTTCCGAGGTAGTTGTGGCAGTGGTGTTGCTTTCAACTTATTCATTGCATGTCATGCCCTCAGTAGATTTACAGTTTATGGTAATTTCGGATTTCTTGGAATTTCTTTTTCAATGCAATGCTTATGAATGTGCTGAACATTATGTGACCAGTCATTCCTGCAAAGGCACACTTTTCAGTTGGCAGGCAAAATAGCACCAAAAAGAGGCTTGGAGTTGGGCAGTAGGTATAGCATAAGATAATGTTAATAACCCAAAAATGTACCATTATCTAACTTAACCTATCTCAACCTCCCATGTAAGAAAAGTACCTCTTTTAAAACATGGAAAAGTTTCCAACAATGTTTTGTTCTCAAAAATTTTCAGATTAAAAAACATTTCATAATCTAACCCAACCTTTTTATGAAAAAAAAACTTGTTTCAAGAAGATTTTAACAAAAAGAAATATAGATTTAAAAAACAACCTAACACCTTTGTTTGCTTCATGGAGACAAAATATGTGCACAGCTTGTATCATGAATTTTGTTTACATGTACTGGAGATGGGGGCAGTATCTGCCCACTGCTCCTGTTTTTATATCTCAAACAGGCAGTGATATTGCAATGAAATCCTGTGGCTTTGTTAAAAATTTATAAACACACCTATGCAACAGAAATCTAAATATGTGGGTGAATATTTTAACTGCAGGGATGCAAATTTGACTGACTGAGTGGCGGCCGACCGTGTGGTCACTGAGTGTTCGAGGCCACAAAGGATTTGTTGGTGCGGTGGAGCGGCGGTGCACTGTGGTGGCTGATTTTGACCTCATTGAATCCTGAAGGGAATGACCTAGGGGCAGGGCTTGATTCTTACTTTGTGATTCTGGATGTGGATAGGACAATGTTTTGGTTATCCAGAGCTAATTTGTTTCTACAAATCTGACATTGAATCTCAGTTTGCAGTTTCTAGTGAATCTTGAACACTTCATCATGGAGCAGTCCATTATCAATCAGTACCATTCAACCTCCAAATGATCAAAATGGATTAACACGGTAAAGCTTTAGTTTATCAAATGACCCCACATATATGACAAAGTGTCCAAATTTGTTCAGTTGGGCTGAAGGATGTAACAAAAAATTATCTCTGAAGAATTTGTGATAGACAGTGGAACTGAATTTGCATTTGGTTGGATTTTTTTCCCTCAAAATATGCTGAAATCCTCAGAATTTGGAAGCTATCTGAATTTGAAATTGTATTTCCATCCTTACCTTGACAACTAAAATCACGAATATGGACATTATGCTGAAGAATTGGGTGTGTTCAGGAATGTTTTCTGTGAGAAGAGTATCTTCAGCAAGGTTAAAAATTATAGGATATTCTCTTACAAATTTTTCCTGGATCCTTTATAGCTCGTGTAAATTAGCTGGAAACTCCAAGTTGAGTGATACTTTATCCTGGCTAGTTTCTTTAGAACCTTAATGTATTCAACCTTCAGCTGCTGCCCCTCCCCCATTTTGTCTACCTTGATACATCACAAATTTTCTTTTAAACACATTGCATGCAGAACCAGCATGACATTCATGCATGGCACATGCATGATATCGAGAACATCATAGTGAGTGATCTATAATTTATTGCTTCCCTGCACAATATAATGTCTGATATATCAGGGCATGAAATGAGTCACAGAAAAGACAAACTAACAGAACATTGGACTTCTTGTCTAAGTCCCTCCTTGAATCTGCTACTTGTAAGACTAATAATTATAACTTTTGACAGGGTGCATACTGAGATACAGTTACATAGTTAGGGAAAGTCGCGAACTTTTAGAACTAGCGCGAAATGTTCGGAAATGACATAAGAATATCTGTAGGAGGGGAGGTTGGTCGCCGGCACCCCCACCACTTGTGGGAATATGTTAAATTAATTTAACCTTCAAGTTAAATTTGTAGGGTAATAATTACAATCAGTGAAACCAGGCAAAGATTTCGATTATTTTTTGGAAAGAGTTGTTCTGACATTGAATTGGTGATATTGTTCACTAATATTCATGAAGTAATACACTGGCATATGGAAGTAGCAAGAGCAGCACAAAGTAATATCCATATGTCAAAAGTTCAGACACAAAGTCACACAGTTTTCTCACTTCTGTGTTCTTATAACAATGGTATAATTATATAGCAATTTTCTGGAGCTTGATTCCAGACGCCTAATACATTAACGTGTCAGGCATCGGTGTAAGGATGGTGGTCACGTCTCCTTTTTCACGTATTCTTTGTTTACATCAGTCGTTAGCCATATGAGTATTTTATGTAAAGAATTCACTTGAATGTGGTTCAACTCCTCACTTTTTTATCACTGCTTTGCTCTCAGTATGTTGATGATTATGAGTGGCCAGGTGGGTACAGCTGGCCAGCCCTGGTTTGCGATGAATGTCCATATGTTGCAGAAGTGCCAGAGCGGTGGGCGAGATGCCTACCTACGAGATGTCTGTTCTGATGCGGAAAATGATGAAGGTGAGTGTGGTGACACCAGTCGGTGGCTCCTTCTCGACTGTCTTGTCTCGCTGCCCTTGCCAAGCTATGGGTGGGTGCTTGTCACGTGGTTGCTCTCGTATAGCACGTGCCTGCGTATTTCTTGTCCAGGACATGGCAGGTCAGATCATTGTTTTGGTCATGATGTGGGTCATCATGAGTCTTCTTTCATTCCACAACAAACCTCCAATTTAGGGGGTGAAATGTATTGGAGAACCATGTGAATAGGGCGGAATGTTCCACTCCCTGTTCCAATCGGTCTAAATATATATTGTCATGTTCATATGTCATGGTGTTGCCATCATTAGGCGGTTTCACGCGTGCACTAGCGGGAAGTAATCGTCATGACATCCCAATGGCGGGGTCAGGGCATAATAATTACGTTGATCAGAAAGCTTTTAGTCTGTAGATTGGACCAATTTATGATATCAATAAACAAACAGAGTAGGTTCAGTTACCTAATACGACAAGTTTTTGGACTAGTAACAGCTTGTTTATGCACAAACCCTGAAAATGTACACCCACATCCGAGCCTGGGACGTCATCTAGTCGGAAATCTGGAAGTTAGACCAAGCGAGCCTGACTTCGGAAGTAAACTCGATGACAACAGCTGTTTGTCGAATTCAGCGGTCTTCAAATGCCAAATTTTCCGAGCACTCGACCACTCTGATCAATATCGCCAGCCAACTTCAACTGCAGTAAGTGATTGGCCCTTTATGATAGCTGGGACGAATCATAATCCACGTTTAAAAAAATGACGTCATTATTTGTGCTCTGATGGCATCATTTACGGCTGAAATATGTCAGGCGAGCCAACAAACAAGTTTGTCTCAGATGCGCATATTTTGGACGTGTTGCGGTCTTTTGGGTGCTGTAAACAATTCATGCTTTGTTCTTTCTTGCGTGTATGATATTCAAAGACAAGGATCAATTGCCCTCCCCCCACAGTAGGGGTTATTCAGGTAGGAGTACAGCAACATTTAAAAACGGAGCCACGTATGGTGCGGTACAGCGGATGCCATTACAACTGTAAACAACCCGCTTGTAAAGTGGAGATAATTTAATATTTTCGGGAGCGTCAAGAGGAAATCGTAGCATCTGGAAATGATGTATTTCAATATTTATTCATAATACAGGTACTTCACAGCCATAAAATAAAACGTAAAAGGAAAAATATTCATCCGCAGGATATATACTACCACTTTCTCCCTAATATTGCATATTTGCTGGTAATCCAACGGCAAATTTATGTTCTATCCGACAACTCCTACCTCCCGGCCATGGTGCCAAATGCGGCCAGATTGGCTAGTTGTTTCTGTGAATTGAGCGCTTTTTTTCAAACAGTGCCACAATTTGAATATGTTGGTTAAGTTTAATATTGAATTGATTACTTCATAGTTAAAACTTCTTTAACATTCCATATATACAGATAAAGTACATATATTTCAATGATATGCCCTTCATACTAGACGAAGTCATCGACATTGCATCCCGGTGCTTATTGGCCGTCGTGAAAAGGGCTATTGTTGTACACGTGAGCCCACAGTGTTACGATCAGCATTGTTGCTTGGCTGTGTCTATCGACGGTGTTGCCGTTCTGTTGCCGTCAGCCCTCGCTGGTGACGGCCGTGAAGCGGACGGCAGAGCTGGTGATGGACAAGGGCGGCTATGTCCGCAGTGTGGAGCACCTCGGCACGCGGCCGCTGCCCAGCAGGATGCGGGCGCACGGCCTCACACACGCAGAGGGCAGGTCAGTCCGCCGGTCATAGCCACATTGTCTGCGACAAGGGCGGTCTCGCCCATGCAGAGGGCAGGTCAGTCTGCCGGTCATAGCCACATTGTCCGCGACAAGGGCGGTCTCACACACGCAGAGGGCAGGTCAGTCTGCCGGTCATAGCCGCATTGTCGGCGACCAGGGCGGTCTCACACACGCAGAGGGCAGGTCAGTCTGCCGGTCATAGCCACATTGTCTGCGACAAGGGCGGTCTCACACACGCAGAGGGCAGGTCAGTCTGCCGGGCATAGCCGCATTGTCCGCGACCAGGGCGGCCTCACACACGCAGAGGGCAGGTCAGTCTGCCGGTCATAGCCGTATTGTCGGCGACCAGGGCGGTCTCACACACGCAGAGGGCAGGTCAGTCCGCCGGTCATAGCCGTATTGTCGGCGACCAGGGCGGCCTCACACACGCTGAGGGCAGGTCAGTCGCAGTTGTTCGTGTTGTTTGCTTTTAAAAGTATGGGCTATGAGGTGCAATCCGTTCCCTTGTTTGTGACCAATCTCTACTTTCTATAGCCGAAGTTCACCCCACAATGTCATCCTATCCCGGAACCCTGTCGTCGCCAAGCCAGCAGCTCTGGCCAGCCAGCTGTAGCCTGTTGAGTTAATAATTGCTGTTAATATTTGCTGTTTTCATATTCTCAAGCAATGTACCCTTGATCAAGAGCGGACAATTTTCAGCTGAAGCTATATCTGTGTATTTTTACCTCTGAAATTATATTCTCTGATTAATTACAGATATTTTTTTTTGCTTTGAACATCAATTCTTCACAAAGAACATCATTTATTCATGAAAAAAAACATGGGTTGCTTGAATCGCTATTGTTTTATCCCCACCATTTTATTGTTCTCAAATTGTAGAATCAATTTGGGGACACTGACGAAAAATGTCTGATGTCAATGGGTTGAAATTCAGGTTCATCGCCGTCGTACGTGATGAGGAACAACTTTGAATTGTATCACGTGTGTATATGCTACTGAGCTGGAAATTGCATTAGCGTTTTCTTTTGTGAAGTCGATTCTACTTTATTGATATCACGCCATACCTACACTATATAATTTTCAATTCGTGTGATAGATTTGTTGTTTGTTCCCTTGTTCGGCTTATTGACCAGTCACGCAGGCGTGTTTGATGTGTGGTGTTCAGAACGTCTAGTGCAGCGCCGATTCAATAGATGTCACTGTAGTCTCGGACGCCACCTTACGGTATGAGTGTGGTTGGTTATTGGTTTTACGACACGTCGACCGTTGAGTCATATAGCGTCGCCAATCTCTCACGCCGATTGGTCGCGGGCGAAGAGTAGCGACAGGTGAGATTCGAACCCACAATCTTTCGATTGTGAGACGAGCATCTTACCCCTAGACCACTCGTCCCCGGGATGAGTGCGACTGGGGACCACTGTGACATGAGATAGTTGCATGTTGTGCGGGTTTATGTGTGTGCTACATCAATTTACCGCTCCAATGCATTATCCAATAGCCATCACTGAGTTATCGCATTGGGGCCAGCTCATTGTGAGAGGAGTGCCGAGCTGGCGCGGGCTGGACGCTCGTGAGCAGTGGCGCCAGTCAGCCGGTGGACATTGGTATGGTTGGGCCGCACCTGGCAACCGCCACCGGCAATGTGACAGCTCCCCGGCACCGAGTGGTGCTGGTGACGATGACAGGAGCTGTGACGTCACTTGTGTCGACAGTGCTGACACCAGCGGTGATTCCAGCTTTTTCCGGCTAGAATTCGACATGTCGCCGGCGAAGGTGTTTGATGTGATGGACTTTGCCAGCCGAGACGTAGATGTGGTGCGGTTCGGCGTCTTCAAGGTGGAACCGCCGGAACCGATCCAGTGCACGTACCACGAGGAGACACTTCCTCCGCCGTACCGGTAAATATCGAGCACATGACGAGATCGCTGCATACACGATTGGATCAGCTATCTAAGGAAGTTAAATTCTAAGGAAGCTATATACCAATATCCTACCCGCCCACCCACTCACTAGCATAAATATCACCCTATCTACCTCTAATTAGAACTAAAAAACAAGATTTTCCAACCTTAAGATAGGAAGAACTTGTCCACCCTGTTTTTTTTAAAAATAAATTCAATTAGGGACTCCTCACATCAGCAGACAACCTATTTCATTGATCAACCACCCTTTAACTAAAAACTTGTCGCTTAGCTGTCCTACACCTTGACTTGTCTAACCTGAACTGATGACCCCTATGCGATAATCCAAATAGAAGAACATCATTCAGATTGACCTTATCTAACCCTTTAACGATTTGATGTATTTAAGTCATATCATCCTTTAATCTCCTATACTTGAGTGAGTGCATATATAATAGCGTAAGCCCTTCTGCATCTTCTAGGTTGTCTAGTCTACTGATGAGTCTTGTTGCTTTGCGCTGCACTCTAGCATACATGTACCTCTTTTGAAGTAAGGGTTCCATGTCTGTACAGAATATTCCAAATGGGATCGCGCATAGGCTGAGTGCAGTTGTTATGACTTCCTTGCTCTTATACCTCACACCCCTATTAATAACTTCCAACATTCCGATTGCCCTGTTCGTAGCTGAGGTACATTGTTTTCTGATTTAAGGTCATTTGGAACTTACAAACCTAAGTCTCTTTCCTCTTCAATAACATCCAGTTCCCTACCTCCCATTGTATATCTGAATGTCTCACCTCTAGACCCCAGATGCATAACCAACATAGTTTTCGACATCGGACAATTTTCTTTGCAATATAAAGCTTACAGTCTAGAACTTTTTATTCACCGGCTAGACGGGCGAACAACCTCCAATGTCATTTGAATTCTTATGTAAACAGTATACTTGTTTCGTGGACCTCGCCATATATGACGGAAGACATTCTTGCCGTGTGAGGGTTTCAAACGATACAAGGTGTCCACAAGTTAAAATGATCTGTTGCTACGCTTCCCTTTGCAGTCGCCTCTTATGCATCATGCAGGGTGGATGTGCAGCAGATGGTGGTGACGTTGCTGTAGACCCAAGTGTAATCTCGTGACTCTCATGCAGGGCGGAGGTGCAGCAGATGGTGCAGGCGGCGGAACAGAAGGAGCAGCGGCAGAAGAAATACAAACCCAACAACAAGCTGGACTTTTACCCGTTCCAACGGTAGCGTCTTGTGTAGGTTCGTGGTGCCTGTGTCTGTGTCCGCGTCTGTGAGCGCGTCTGTTGGCGTGTTGGCGTGTATCATGTCAACAGGAATGGCAGACACGTGTGCCATGTGGTCCCAATGTTTTAGGTTAGAATGAGTGCCCATGTTGTGCTGATCTGAATGAATATATTGCTAGTGCTGAATCTGAGCTTTGTTTGGCGTTTCTCTGCTCGAGCTATTAAAGTCAGCCCATGTGATACCTGGTGTATGCGTACCAGCAGAGAAGAATGGCCGCTGCGAACATGGAGTGCAATGTAGACAACTGTTCAATGTTCGTTGGGGACATGCACACGGATTGCAATCACTGTTCTTTAGACCATGCGTACTTATAAACACTGGCCGTTGAAATATTTTCAAGGTTGACTCATATGGAATAATCTTGTTCATAAATGCCAGTGATAGCCTTTCACATGTTTTAGCCGGGCACAATGCATATAAAAAACAGCGTACTCCCTCAGGTGTGCTTCATAAGTGATGTCAACGCGCTGAATTAATTATTGACCGGCATTGGCGCTTTTGGGTCGTGCCAACTGCACATTGTCGTTTTGTGCCGCGGCCACTTATGTGACGTCACAGCACATAAGGCAGTGGACAGTCAAACCAGACTTCCCTCTGTGCAGCTAAAGTGGCAACAGGAGAGCAATTTCATAACGTCGAGGAGTGGCTAGAGTGTTTTGCTGCAATATTTTAAATTACCACGAAAACATTCGCTGGTGAATCTTGCATTGCCAGAGTGCAGGTTGGTGAAAATAGTGGAATTATTTCGCTCCATTTATTTATAATTTTTCGGTAATCATTTCGCTACTTTCACCCATCGCGTTTACGTTTTGCCAGTCGTCTTAAGCACGTTGCTGTCGTTCGGATCCAGAAATCCGTATGTATTGTTGTTCATCCACAAGCAGGGAAGGATTTTTTTTCGTGGGAGGGAAGGAAATCCTTGAACCTCGAATAATCTTTCCGTGGCAGTAACATTGCGCATTGGTCACCATACAGCAGCGTCCAGCATCTCATTTCCCTTGGGATGCTAAGTAATGAACATCTTGTGCTATCTATAACATTCATTGTCCACATAGAAACCGTAATATTTCTACAACAATTGCAGTGTAAACATGTATTGTGCTATGTGTAGTTGCGTGACCGAATAATCTGATCCGAACTCAGGCGGGTGCCTGGTGAGGGTCGCCATTTCGTGTTTACACGTTTCAGGGACTATTTTGAAAGTTCTGGTATCATGTGTGTCAAACGCCAGTAAGTCTTCATTTCTTCCTGCATGTTTATTTTTGCATGTTTGCATGTAGTGCATGTTTATTGTTTCTCTGCCAAGTTCAAACGCTCACATTTCCTCCTCTCCCCCATCCCGATGCATATGGAGTGATAGACCCGTATGGGATGATAATTCACCTGTTAGGCTTCTCCCAGACAGACAACCAAACCTGGCTCCTTTTAGTTACATGAACAAATTACCCACCAAGCCGCATTCGTTGGAAAAGGGGTTAGCGGCAAGACCCCCCCCCCTCATGCAGACGGATAAACATTTATTTTGGAAGCAGTAGAAAATAGCCCTCCGGTGCGGGATTGAACACAATGAATCTACTTGAAAGATCTGCTGTCTGCAAGTCTTTTTCGGCCGTTCGGACACTCCCGCGCCGGTGTCGCCCAGTCGACCACGTAGTAAGGTCACGACGCTGGACGGCGGCAGGTCGCGGACGAGCTCGGATGCTCCATCGCGATGCCACGTCGTGTCCGCCGGCCCGGCTTTGGCTGGTCTCTGTTAGAAATATGTAAATGTAACCCGACGTGCTGAAGGGTGGCCCGACGCCCCATCTGTCTGGGCCAGATCGGTGCTCACGTGCTCCGAATTACCGTATCGGGTCATAGCCGTTTTAGCTGTGCCTTGGAGGATTATAACCAGCTAACCTGGTGCGTCAAGTTTTAGCGTTTGGTAGATGAACAATGTGTAGGTTTCGGTGGTTGAGGTTACTGCCGTGTCGGCCATCACACGAGCCATGGCCCACACTGGGTGCGATTTCGCCAGCTTCCTGCTCCGCGGATCGCGGTGGTATTTAGGGGCATGGCCTAGCGGCATGTCAAGTGACACGACAGGGTGTCCAGGGCCACAAAATGGTAATTAGTTTGTCTAGTTACCCAGAACAGTGTCTCCAATGACCTGCTCTGGTGTTCCCGGTGGATCCAGTGGCCCGGCCGAGTGTCCATAGGTGACCGCTGACCCGGCCGGGTGTCCAGGGCCGACAGCAGTGACCCATTCTGGTGACTCAGGTGGCCCACCCGGCCGAGGTGTGCAGAGCTGACAGCAGTGACCCAGTCTGGTGACTCCAACGACCTACCCGGCCGGTTCTCCAGCAGTGACTCATGTGTGCCGCATGCCGTGTGTGGAATCTGTCGTGGCCCGGCACCAGCCGTGAGCTGTGCTTATTTGGTGGTGTCTACTCGAGACCAGCTGGAGTTGAATGACTCACGTGGCGAATGCGGAGTCGTCAGGGACGGACAGGTCTGTTGCTGGCGGCCCACTCACACAAGGGCCCCTCACGGCCGGCTCTGCGGAGTCCTCCAATTGTCACCGACGGGCTGTCCGAAATCGACGGGTGTCCTCCATCATGGACCGTTAGGAGTCGGCGGGAGTCCTCCACCAGGAACTGTTGGGAGTCGGTGGGAATCCGTCACCAGGGACTGTCGTGAGTCGGTGTTATTTGTCCTCGATGGTGGTTGCTGTTATCCTTTTAGAGGTATGCTGTATTGCCTTTCGTGGTAAGAGAGAGAGAGAGAGGGCGCCAACCTTCTCCATGCAGGGTGCAGGATGTAGCACTGTACGCTTTTGGCGTGGAAATTTGCTTTGTTGTTGAATGCCATGTTAACTCGCCCGTACATGTGTGCGTGTTCAATTTGGTCAGCCTGCCACCATGTTGGTGATATGGCCCGAACAGGCGAGGAGGTTGTTACCGGCCCCTGAGGATTTTTTGTGTGGCCACGGAAAAACCGCACGTTAACGCGCCGTCGCTTGGCTTAGTTCATCGGGCATCCTTTGCCGACCTGATGATGCAACAGTTTTGAAGATATGTCGTCAGGTTACTGATCTATGACGTCATAAGAAGGAACCTTTATGAATGTTTTTCCAAAATCGCAAATGATTGGCAAGTAATCTCGCTGATTGCTCTCAACTCATCAATAATGGATGTGGCAGAGTGGTGGTGGACAAATCAGATAATCTGTCTGCATACGTTATGGACTTTTCCAAGGTCATCCTGGGACACTAACCCATCGACCTCAGATAACCTCAGATGACCTTTTAGGGTCAGATGTTATTCTGGGGTTAACTTGGATGTTAAAGCTGAATTTTGCGTATAATTGTACACCTGGGTCTTGGAAAATATTGTTTTCGGCTACTATTTCGGAAGCTTCTCAAGTGAAGTCAACGCTTTGATCTCATCTAACCCCCTTGTGTATGAGTGGAAATGCAACAAATCTCACTGGGTAGTATGCAGAGGTACTGAGACACACTACGATGAACATTTAAAGCGTATATCTACTACCATTTTCGCACAGACAATGATCGAAAATAAAACTCGATTTTTGCGCAAAAAATGACCCTCGAAGTGACATGGGCGGTCACCCAGGGGCTGAAAGTATTAAAATCATGCATCAATGGCGCGATCTCGTGGCGTGCAACACACCGATTTGTGTTGCATGTCGCCAGCTCTCTCCGTTTGGGAATGCTAGGAGGTAGGCTGTGTAACAACACCTCCCTGCACTGGCAAAGGTGGCGGTATGCCATGCACAAGCGAGGGTTAGTATTTCCAACAATATTGACGGTTGTTATTCAAGCAACTCAAAACTATTATCTGTCAAAGTTGTCTAAATTTAACACTCGTTAAGAACAGGCTCATTATAGCCTGTCATTTTTTGGGAACTCGCCGGTGTATTTCGAGAGGGAGCATCGCATAATGGTTCCGCGGTAAATAGTGCATAATGGTATAGTTCAATCAGTGAGTTAGTTAGAAACGCCGGTCACTAACGCAATAATCCACGTTTCTTTCCTCCTCGGGTGGGGTTTAAACGTGCCAATATCGTGTGGTGTCGCATCAGGCGTATCTCGCTCATTCGATGTGGCAATTACATGAGCTTGGACCCGAGGAAGTTCCATTTATTGTCTGTGCCACTGATTAACAGCCGGACCTGACGAAGCTGATGGCACCATTTCTACGTGCCGCCTTCCTGGAATGGTACCCAGTCGGACCGGTTTGGGTGCGAGGCCGGCCGCAAGTGAACCACTATTGATAGCTGGACTCCTTCCATTGGCGTCTTTATGCATATTCCTTTTGGGGCCGTGGCATTTTTATCAGGGAGAAGAAAGTTAACATTGAAGCTGGCGTTGAAAACTAGACTGCATTGTTAATTTAAAGAAGTTCATGGCGCACCAGCAAATGCAACTTCAAAAGGATTGTAAGCCCGGGGTCATAGGGAGCGATTCTCTGGTTCTACGATGCCTTTTTCTCCCATTGAAATCTTCCCGGCGGCGCTAGCAATTGCTCCTTTCACAATAGCCTGCTCCCTTGAGGTGATCCTGGTCACGCTCCTGGTTACCATGCATTCATGGTTACGTTAGGTACAGGCATGCATTTCTGATGTGTATGTCAGTCAGAGCAGTGCTTCTCAGCAGAACTGGTCGTGCGTGATTTCCAGACAAAATTACTTCTCGTTCACATGCTGACAGTGCTTCTTTTTCTTGAAGCAATCATGTTTCACGTGTGCAAGTTTCCTGAAAGTAGCTGCTCGGTTCTCGGGCCATTGGCCCATGAATATGTATCGGCGAAATCATGCCCTTGTTTTGATGGAGCAATCCACCAGCTTGCATGCCATGGAAGATCACAAAGGAGCATCAAGAAAGCATATGTTAGCACGTGAACAGTCATGCCATTCAATTTTGTCTCGAGTAAAATGGCGTTTCAAGTGCTTTGCTCAGGATGAGTTGTTCAAAGACCATCACCTTTGGCGCACACTAACTCAGCGGGCCGCCACACCTGCTGTCGTGCCGTCTGTTCGAGCTGACCTGCCACCGGCCCTTGTCCTACCTCGGCTTTCCAGCACTGCCAGACTGGTCGTCCACACTTAACCCACCTAACTGCCAAGACCCGCCGCCTCCCTCTGTGGCAGTTCGTACCAGGTGAGCCAAAGGTACGCCAAGCTCCAGCTCTCAAGCATCCATGCGTGGCATCCTGTCTCACGCTAACCTTTGCCAGACAGGTACCTCGCTGGCATCCCAGGAGTCGAACCCTTTGATTGCATCTGGAAACTGGTTATCACAAACTGAACGTGGCAACTGAACACATTTGCTTCGACATGACATGAACGACTGTCGTGATGTAACGAAGGACACGAGACACGACCTATCCAGCTCGCGCCTGCGGTCTCCAATGCGGGTCTGACGGCGAGAGATGGTAACGCACCGGCTGACTGGACACCTGTCAGGTCAGGTCTCCTCCACTCGTGCTCTCTGCAGTCGAGAATGCTGATGCGCTGACCAGTGTGGCACCGACGACCTACGATCAGCACGGTGCCAGCTTTCTCATCCCCGTCTTCGTCCCGTCGTTGACAGAGTGTTCGTAATTAGCTGAGAGTAGTTCACCGCTTCCAGAGGGGCCTGGGTACGGTTGGTTCCTGTGTGCGAGGTTACCTCGGGCAGTTGGCCCACACACACCATGGATACCCGAAACCGTGCTGAACGGGGTGCATTTCTGGGTGATAGCACCGGAAAGCCACCACCACCTGGCGATGTGGTCGCCAGCTGCCTGTATAGAGATGTAGCGCCTCCCCCCCCCCCCTCTAACACGTGCGTGGGTACGAACACACAGTCTAATCCTGCGATCGATGCTGCTGTCAGGCGGCTGAGACGTCAGCCACTCTGTCACTCTGTCACTCTATCAGGTACAGTCGCCGCCGAGGTCGGACACGGAATGACACTGCAGTAACTGACAGTGACGTAATCACTCGGCACCGGCTGAAGGGAGTAGAACAGCGGCACAACACTACACTTCTTTCACGCTATACATTTTGAATGGCTTAGACTTTGTCTGATTCTCAACCGCCTCCAGACCTTAATCGGCGAATGATCGCGCAGCAGATAAATGAACTGGGCGATAAGGCGATGTCACCTTGACGCATGCTGCTTCGAAATGGATGACTGACTCCTTCGGAGGAGCTGTGCTTGGAGAGACGGCTGAGAAGTGACTAAGCACACTGGCACTCATGCAGCCCCACTTTGACAGGCGTTTGTCATCGCGGACATTCCGAACACATTTTGTGCCTGCGACGGCGCACACCAAATAAGGCCATTTCTGGGTGTCGCCCAAGCCCGGTGCGGCGTTTGGGTGGTCTTCTAGAATGTACACCACATTAGACCATTGCTGGGAGTCGCCCGAGCCTGTCGGTGGAGTCTGGGTGGTGTTCTAGAATGCTCCTTTCTAACAATGCATCTTTGTCCCTGTCAGACCCAGTTACGATAGCGCTTTTGCAACATACTAATCAATCTCTGTAGTTCTTGCTTTCGCTGACAGTCATCGTCCAAAGTTGACCGTTGGCTGATGCAGCGTTGCTGTGATGCAAAATTCGCGGAACCATTTTAGCATTTATTGTAAAAACTTTGTATTGTGAACGACACAGTGTGAAGGCACAATCAGAACAGAATGGTCACAAGAAAAGGTGGCCTGTTGGTCCCTTCCTCCACGCCCGCCTGCCTCGTCGGGCGCAGTACTTCGCATTGCATTTTCGTGGTGAGTAGGTCTTTGCGGAAGTCCGCGATTCAATCCAATAACATACCCCGCTACAATTTCTGCTCACATTGCTCCCCCGTACGACGCGAGCCACGTCTCGCCGGCTCTTGCACTGAACTAAGTCACGTGGAATTAAATAAATGCAGAGGGGCCGCGGAGCACCCTCCAGGAATGATAAATAGAGGAGTGCGGCGCGCGCCTACATGTGCCGGGTGTTGCCGAAGCTGATGCCGGACTGGGTGGCGCCCTTGTTGCTGCCCATCTGCAGACCAATCGTGCTCTTGCCGGCGTTCATCTGCTCATTTGTGAACTGACGCTGGTTCTTCTCGGACTCCTTGGGGCCGAGTCCGGGCTTGCCGTAGTTGTGCGCCTGAAGACAAGGTAAGGTCAGGCGGTGTGGCGAGTGGAACGGCACAGGGTCGCTCTCAGTTGGTAGCAGGAGCCTAGAGGCGCCCATGATGAATAAACATTCCACAGAATCGGATGCGACGTCAACAATGATTACGGGTGTTCTCCCGTGCAAGGTTCTGGTACGGAAGAAGTTAAGTTTTGGTTGAGGCTGTTGCAGTTTCGTCTTTTCTAGACCATGTCGTCAGACATTTTACCAGAAAAAAGGCACGAAGCAAATGCGAGCTCATCACAGACCTTCCCGGTCCCAAATAGCTCAAGGCGAAACGGGAGCAACTCTGAATCAAACTGGACTGAAAGCAGAATCAGGCTAATGCGTTCATTTTTCAATTGATAATTGATGATACTGATACTGGTGGGTGTTTATGCAAAACATACTGGAAAGATAACCATGGAGGACAAATATATGGCAAATATCTGTTGAAATACGTTGAGATATAACTGCTAGCAGGCTAAACCCCTCCAAAACCGACATTGTGCCGCCAGTTTTTGCACAGTGCAAATAACATTCGCCGCGTCGAACAAATGTCGACAAATTAGCCCTCACTGGAAAACCACAGCGCGCAATCAGACATTCCACGGTGCAGAAGCCGGGGCGCACCGCTGCAGCGGCATTGATGTGGCCCGCGCGTGCCGTGCATTGTGCTATCGCCTGACCTTGCGGCCGAGAGCCTGCAGGCAGAGCACCACCATGTGCAGGTTCTGCTGCTCCCACAGGTCCACCGTCTGGAAGAGCTCCTCGGGGCTGACGCCCAGCGCCCGGCTGGCCGCCAGGAAGTTGTTGATGTTCTCCATGCACTTGAACGCCATCTTGCTGGTCTGCACCTTCTTCACGGAGCCGGCCTTGATCTCGTTGACTAGACTGTGGGCAGCAGGTCGGACGTGTTTTGTATTCGTTCACGGCTTCAGTCGGGCACACAGATAAGCGTCATTGTGACGGAGCTGCTGTCGTTGCCAGTCGGACGGCCCGTGCAGTCAGACAATGCATGGTAAACAGTTGCTCAACGGCAGGCATGCGGGCTGACACTGAATTCCAAGAGCTCTGCACGCTGGCGGCAACGGGACACATGTTTGAAAATGGGAGTTGGCAAACACGAGGTCGCATCGCTTCAGGCCTACGTGTAAAAGTTTGCATCGCGTGCTATTTATATCGGTTTGTATAAGGGATCAGGCTCAACGCAAGGAAACGCGTGCACGCAATGCGAAAATGGCGTTTAGAACCCTTCTTTGGCTGCCTATTGGAACGCAGGCGGCCGAACGGAACCTAGCCGTTCTTGCCTGAGCCAGTCAGTGCCCGAACAAACGAGTGCAAGCCGCGACTGCCGGCGCCGCGGCCCCACCAACATCACGGTGTAATCGGCAGAGTGGGACATCACGCGAGGCACTGACTAATGTCCAGCGAACCTGGTCAAGAGGGCCGCCACCATGACCGGCCGAACCTGTTACTGCGACAGACTGTCACCGGACACATGTCGTCGGAACCGACTCACCGACCGCCTGTCACAAGCGGGTCCAAACCAAGAATTGCGAGAAGGAAAAATATGCTCATTGTGAGTCAATGTTTTATCGGCACTTTATGTATGTATATATATATATATATATATATATATATATATATATATATATATATATATATATATATATATATACACATCTTTTGTATCTCGGCCAGGACAATCGTTAATTTTCATTTAAATATGACGACTAACTGAATATGAGCATGGCTATACTGGCTGAGTTCGTGACAAACTACCACTGCATACCACTGAGTCACTGTAACAGCCGGCGTGTGATGGACGGGTACGGGCCGTCCGGCCGGATGCGGTGTTCGCCTGGCGCCACAGCCGGCAGTCGGCTGTTGACCCAGGCACGGGTCACTGCCCATTCGGTGTGCAGATGAGCGGGAAGCCGGTCACGTCATCACTCCCTTCCAACACCAGTCGTCGACTGCCGACCCAGACACGGGCCACGGCCTGCCCGGGGTACAGGCTGACGGGAGGCCCGTCACGTCATCACTCTTGAGAGGGCCTCGCAGACGGCGCCGGCGTGCAGCGACCGCTGCTGTGGCGGAATGTGGCGGCCGGGTGGCGTCTGTCCGTCATCGCGGCGGCGGGTCGACCGTTTGCTGGGTCGCCACCCCGCCGTCGAGTGTTTTCACACTCGATAACGGCCGCTGATAGGCGGGCACGATGTGGCCACGAGGGCTTTGCACATCCTGCGCCGCTGAGGCCCCGCGACTAATGACCATGGCAATGTAGACGTGGCCGGTTCCAGGAGATGCCCCATCTGGTCGGAACGTGGCCGGTGCTGGGAGCTGGGAGACGTGGTCGGTTCTGGGAGCTAGTAGACTTGGTCGGGACGTGGCCTGCGCTGGGAGATGCCCTGTCTGGTCGGGACGTGGCCTGCACTTGGAGATGCCCTGTCTGGTCGGGACATGGCCTGCACTGGGAGATGCCCTGTCTGGTCGGGACGTGGCCTGCGCTGGGAGATGCCCTGTCTGGTCGGGACGTGGCCTGCACTGGGAGATGCCCTGTGTGGTCGGGACGTGGCCTGCGCTGGGAGCTGGGAGACGTGGCCGGTGCTGGGAGACGTGGCCGGTGCTGGGACGTGGCCGGCGCTGGGGGAGCCCCACCCCACCGCCCTATCTGGCCGAAATGTGGCAGACACTGAGCCGCCCCACTCCACCAGTTGCATCAGTAACTGCGGCTGGCTGTCACCCTCACCAAGCAGGGGGCCGTTCAAACTCGATACTCCATAGTGGACACACTCCACACTGTCGCATGTCCTCCATGGTCCGCATACCCTACAGTCGGGTGGCGGTACTCACGCGCAGAGCAAAGTGCCGTCCTTGAGTATCTCCCAGAAGTTGGCGGTATCGCCGCTGGTGTTGATGTTCTCGCCGGTGATGGTGTGGATCCACTCCAACGTCTCGGAAGCGAGCTCCGGGCTGTATTTGCTCATGATCTGGGGAGAGAGGGGCGTCTTGTCAGTGCAGATCAACTCCAGCATCTCGGAAGCCAGCTCACGGCTATTCTTGCTCATGATCTGGAGCAAGTATCAAGAAACAGTAAGTATTAAGTAAGTAGAAATTACCAAGTAAGTATCGATTCTCACCAGAGAAAGAGAGAAAGAGAAATGATCCCATTGTTAGTCACCAGACGTGCCCCAGTCCGTTTCAGTTCACGACTGATGTTATTGGTGCCGTTGTACTGGAGCCGTGGTAGCTCCACCGGCACTCACCGGATCATCTCGACGCCACAACTGACGGCAAAGCTATTACCACGCAGCATATGTTTGGGTACTTGCAGATTGTAGGCGATGGTACTCTAGCAATGACAAAACAACGGACAGTGTATGCAAAAAAGGTCAGTCAGCGGTCATGTCAGCGAGCAGTGACACGTACTAATTAGCAGCTCGTGACTGAAAACGTACTGTGAACGATAATCGTGAAATTGTCCACAAACATGCTTATACGAGTATAATCGTGTTCTCGTGGCACCAGTGGTAGAACTTAGTCTGCTGATGTGACGGAGCGTAGCATCCATTGCTCCCTGCAGGCTTTGTTTAGCCGGTGGGTGCATGCAGTTGCAGCAAGTATCACCTCGCTATTCGCAGATGCAGGTCTGTGACTTCATGACACCCGTCATCCTATGCTTACTGTATGCTATAAATTGTGATGCCCTCGATGATGGTTCTGCATGAGCATGTGTCCAGTCGGCTGAAATGGTTTTGTGAAGTCACTGTCTGACGTCTCCATTTGGTACAGTTACTCTTGGTCGCGTTTATGCACCCTTACGGCGTTGTCCCAGAACCAGACAGGGCAGCACTGTCCGCCTCTGGATCAGACACGTTAACGCTGTCCATCAGTAGATCAAACAGGATAACACTGCGCCTGTCCCAGGGCCAGACAGTGCAGCACTGTTCGCCTCTGGATCAGACAGTGCAAAACTGTCCGCCCTTGGATCAGACAGTGTAACACTGTCGGCCCCTAGACGAGGTAGGGTAACGCTGCTCCGGTCTCAACCAGACGGGATACACCACTGTCAACATTATTCCGATCTCTGGACCAGACATGGTAGCACCGCCCCGGTCTCTGGACCAAGCATGGTAGCACTGCCCTGGTTTCCGGACCAGACATGGTAGCACTGCTCCCGGTTTCCAGACCAGACATGGTAGTACTGCCCTGGTCTCCGGACCAGACAAAACTACATCATCTTGGGTGGCTTTGGAGGCAAGGTCGTAGGACCGTGGAGGACATTTGTATCATAATCGCACTTGATATTTAGCATTCTCGCGAATACTTCCACTCATTCAGTCTTGTAATGATGAAGTCTCCCTGCAGAACAGACTGAATATAGGGCAACGCGTGTTCATCTGGCACCTGCGTAACGCGATTGTTGATCTCTTGAAATCCCATGAGAATGTACAAGTCTGGAGTGGCACACTGCAGCGCGTACCCAGCCAAGCCACTGAGTAGGCTGGGGGTGCTGACCGAGAGACCTCCGCCTCTCGAGGTACACGAGGTATACACAGCGAACATCTTCTCACCGGGACGGTGACGAGGCGGGACAGGCGCGGCGCCGTTCCTCTACTCCCGTGAGAGGAACGACGTCATCGGGGGCTTGCTCGCACCCAGTGAGCCGCGCCTGTCCCGCCCCGTCGTCACCGTCCGGATGAGATGTTCGCCGTGCGTACCTCGTATACCTCGAGAGGCGGAGGCTTCTCGGTCCGACAGCGCAGATGATGTATGCTTTGGATATTTCATGGTTGTGCTGCTGCCCTTGCCGGAGTCTTCAGAGTTTGAGTTGGCGAGGTTGAGGGTTTGATTTGAATGCGCCCGAGACGCGGGCGGACGTTTTGGTGGCATTACCAACGCTTAACAGCCAATTGGAGCTGGAAGAGACAAATCCTCAGAAGTGCTACTTACTTCTGGGCTACTTACTCTTACAGCTTGACCCGCATCGGTAACCCAGCGATCTCCTCTGTCTACCGACTGCCGACGACCACACGACCTCGTATTCATCAGCGGCCGACAGCACGGCTCTGGTGACTACACGCCAGTCCTATTCGTCCCGACGTGCTGGCGCTGCTTGCGACCGCCGTGCCGGCACGTGTGTGCTGTTTGCGGTCCCCATTCCGGCACGTGTGTGCTGTTTGCGGCCTCCGTGTCGGCACGTGTGCTGTTTGCGACCGCCGTGCCGGCACGTGTGTGCTGTTTGCGGCCGCCGGCGCCCGTCACCTCGGCGGCCGTCTGGCGCCAATGACGCCACCTCGCCTGTGGCTGCCGAGTGGTGACGTCATCGGCGCTCTGTTGCATCGGCGGCAGTCTTCAGTTTCGGCAGGCCTGGACTGACCAGTCAGGGAGGGACGCTGCCGTGAGGCGCGTTCAGGGTAGACCGGACAAATGTCTCCCGCCCAGCCCTCCCTCTCCTTCGTACATCACTACCGGAAGTCGCTCTGATATCACTAACGCTGACTACATCAGCACCAAATCTCGCTCTGGCGTGGGCTGAGTCAGTACCAGTGCCTCTCTGATGTGGGCTACATCAGCAACAGGTGCTGCTCTGACGTCGGCTACATCAGTACCAGGTGACTCTCTGACGTCGGCTACATCAGTACCAAGTGCCGCTCTGACGTAGGCTACATCAGTACCAGGTGCCGCTCTGACGTCGGCTACGTCAGTACCAGGTGCCACTCTGACGTCGGCTACATCAGTACCAGGTGCCACTGACGTCGGCTACATCAGTACCAGGTGCCGCTCTGACGTAGGCTACATCGGTAACAGATCCCACCCTAGCATCGTCTACGTCAGTCCCAGATCCCTCTTTGGCGTCGGCTACGTCAGTACCAGATGTCGATCTGATGTCGGCTATCCGGTGCCGCCCTAACACCGGCTACCATGGGGTTCTGACAACACTTCCGTTCGCTGGCGTGGCTGGCGCTGCGGGAGAACCATGATCGGGCCATCTCTGCGGACGCACCGCGCCATATTTGGTCAATGGAGCCGAGAAAGGTGGGAGACTGCGCCCCGGAACAATATATCATCTGATCGATCGGCCCACTGGGATAATTGTCTACTTCGGATGAAAACATGTATACCGAATGAAAGCACGGCAGCTCGACTTCTGTTCGGGATACTGCGGGTGGTGAGGTAGATGCAGTGGTAGTTAGATACCAGTGGGACATAATGGCGAGAGCAGCATTGCGCGATGTCTTGTCCTCGAAGTTCACGGCGCTGATGAGATTGCAGTTGGCGTAATTAATGATGTATCTATGCCACGCCCTATCGATCCAGGACGCTACGAGCGCAGCCCCATGGTGCATAGGCTCATGCTTTTGGCCATGTCGACTCGGCGGTTCAGACTTGCGGACATTGACTGAATTCAGACTGTTGGCGGTCTGGACCGAATTTGGGACCTTTCCCGGTGTGGATGGAGTTAATTTTTTTGCAGCTTTGGACCTTTATACTTCAGCACCAAGTGTCAAGATATCCGTTGAGGACATGCGTACATATATGGACGGTGCATACACGGGCCAGGTTTTGCATATAGGATTTGTTGGCACTGGACTTGTCGGAACATCTACACAGGTCATGTAGGCACTGGAATTTTCTGGACACAGGTCATGTAGGTACTGGACTTTTCTAGACATTTACAAAGATCATGTAAGTACTGGACTTTTCTGCATACCTACGCAGGTTATGCATGCACTGAACCTGTGCAGACACACACAGGTCACGTAGCACGAACCGGACCTCGACACAGTGATCCGCATGCCCAAGGCTATGTTAGGTGCAGCTATGCTGCACATAATTACATGGTAGTCTATTGGAATAGCTTCGAGACAAGGTGCTCGTAGTAGCTTAAGGCTGGGGATGCTGGTGCGTTACATACAAGCTAACCATGATGTTGCCTTCTATGCCTTCATTAAATAATTTAGCGTAATTGCATCACATTCGCCGATAAACGTCGCTGGTACACCACACGAAACGTGCCACCCGATTCACAAGTAATGATGAACAATAAGCGCCTGCCTTCCATCTCGGTCACAGGTTGGCCGGTCGTGTGCCCCGCCCAGCCCAGCACAGACGCCTGCCTTCCATCTCCGTCACAGGTTGGCCGATCGTGTGCCCCGCCCAGCCCAGCACAGACGCCTGCCTTCCATCTCCGTCACAGGTTGGCCGATCGTGTGCCCCGCCCAGCCCAGCACAGACGCCTGCCTTCCATCTCCGTCACAGGTTGGCCGATCGTGTGCCCCGCCCAGCCCAGCACAGACGCCTGCCTTCCATCTCGGTCACAGGTTGGCCGATCGTGTGCCCCGCCCAGCCCAGCACAGACGCCTGCCTTCCATCTCGGTCACAGGTTGGCCGATCGTGTGCCCCGCCCAGCCCAGCACAGACGCCTGCGTGGCTCCGGACAGTACATCAGCAGCCCGGCCCGGCAGTCTCCGTCGACTGTGCAGGCGGCAGGCCCGCGCGGCCACCGCTCGCACGGTGAAAGCGGGCCCGATGACGACCGGCCATCCTAGCGCACCGGCGAGAGGGCACGATCATCTGGTTACCCGGTGTGGCTGGCAGTCGAGTCACGTGACACCGGCGAGAGGGCACGATCATCTGGTTACCCGGTGTGGCTGGCAGTCGAGTCACGTGACACCGGCGCGAGGCGGCCCGCCGGATGGCGGCTTGACCCGCGCCACCTTCGAAAGTGTCTGGTCTGTCGGCCGTGTGTTACGCCACCGCCGACTGTCGGGATGGGGACCGGGTGGGGTGTTCCTCGGCGGGCAGACTTCGCCACAGCCGCAGTCAGCCATGGCGACAACTACAGCCACAGTCGTCTGCTGCTGGGATGGGGGCCGGGTGTTCCTCGGCGGGCAGAATTCGCCGAGCTGGTCTGGTGACAGCCACCGCCACAGGCACAGTCAGAGCCAGTCGAAGATGACTGACGCGATCTTCGACCGACCATAATGCTGCACCGAGCTGTGCGCGCATTGCATTAGTGACTGCGTTGGAGAACATGCAGCTGCCGCCGCTCAACTAGCTGTTCCAGTAAATATGTATGTGTGTGTCTGTGCGTGCAACCCCAGTCAGCACAGCACACACCTGTTGGCTGAGTCATCACGTTTCTTCAGACGTACGCTGTGGATACAGATGACACCAGTTGTAGGCGCCGCGGGAAGTGCCAGCGTCAACGTTGAGCAGCGCAGCCTTGGACAATTTGTAAAATCGCGTTGTTCATCACGAGTGCGTGTGCTCAATTTGTCCATATTCAGTCGCCTGGGTTTACCTCGTGACGTTCCAGATGTAGTGTAAGCTGTGCAACATACGTCAGAATTACATCACATGTTAGAGCTACAACACACGTTATAACATACCGACGATGGAATAAGCTGAGAACTGGTATCAGGAAAAGACCTGATGCTAAGTGCCTCACTAATTGTGCTGTGCCGTGTTGTGCGTCTTATGTCCACCGTGCATGCGACATAGTTACCATGAGCACGCCGTACTCGTGCTCCTCACCCCGGAGATGGCCGAGCAGCTATTCCAGTGCCAGCTGTGTCAGCTCTGCCCGACCATCTGCCAGGAATGCAGTCCTGGCCGCCTCTGTGCGACCGTGTACATGCACAAATGCTCGACGCAGCGGTACGACGACCTGCGTCGCCTTAGTAAGCATAACAGTGTCCCGGACTATGCCGCGAGGAGGTGGTCAACGGTGCTGCTGGTGTCGTCACGTCCTGATCAATACAATCCTAGTCATACCCACTGCGGTCACGTGGCTGCTGGATTATAAACGGAATAGCGAGACCAGGGGTGCATGCAATGGGCGCATGATCCTCCTGAGAACATCTTTTGTACAGTTATGACCATGACCACGCTCAAGGAAGTGCCGACGCTCAAAGTGCCAACAATTAAAGAAAGTAACTACGCTCAGGAAGTGCCCACGCCCAAGGAAATGCCCACGCTCAGAGTGCCCTTGCCCAAGGAAGTGCCACACCAGCCGCCCACTTCGCTATGCCTCCGAGGGGAGGAAGACAGCCGATTACGGTAAGGCCTGGCTCAGACGGCAGCACGTTTCCGGCACACTTGCCAGTCTGTGGCAGCTGCCGAGTAGAGTCGCCTCTGTCATAGTCACCTGTCCGTCTGTGGCGGCTGCCGAGTAGAGTCGCCTCTGTCATAGTCACCTGTCCGTCTGTGGCGGGGCTGCCGAGTAGAGTCGCCTCTGTCATAGTCACCTGTCAGTCTGTGGCGGCTGCCGAGTAGAGTCGCCTCTGTCATAGTCACCTGTCGGTCTGTGGCGGCTGCCGAGTAGTGTCGCCTCTGTCATAGTCACCTGTCCGTCTGTGGCGGCTGCCGAGTAGAGTCGCCTCTGTCATAGTCACCTGTCCGTCTGTGGCGGCTGCCGAATAGAGTCGCCTCTGTCATAGTCACCTGTCAGTCTGTGGCGGCTGCCGAGTAGAGTCGCCTCTGTCATAGTCACCTGTCCGTCTGTGGCGGCTGCCGAATAGAGTCGCCTCTGTCATAGTCACCTGTCAGTCTGTGGCGGCTGCCGAGTAGAGTCGCCTCTGTCATAGTCACCTGTCAGTCTGTGGCGGCTGCCGAATAGAGTCGCCTCTGTCATAGTCACCTGTCCGTCTGTGGCGGCTGCCGAGTAGAGTCGCCTCATCGTCAGGAGGCAGCGACACGACCAGTTTGACCGCAGGAGGGCTGTGGGCAGCCGGGAGTGGCGAGGCCAGGGACGACCCCATCGGATCGGAGAGGTCATCTGTCTCGCCTCCTTCCTCCTTCCGACCGAGGCCGGCAGCGGGAAGGGGCAGACACCAGCCCACTGAGAGCAGGGATCTTGTCCGGTCGAGGAGGTCGAGAGATACCATTCGGCAGGGAGCTGTCGACTGTTACTGTTCGCCCCTCTTAGCTACTTTCAGATCCTGCCAACCCTTTCCAGATCGAATGCCTTTCTGACCCGAAGCCCCAGCCAGCACTGCCCCTGTCCCTTCCAACCATTACCAGATCCAACGCCTTTCTGACCCTCCGAAGCCCCAGCCAGCTCTGCCCCGACCTATCCAAATCCTTTCCAGATCCAGCGCCTGTCTGGCCCTCCAAAGCCTTAGCCAACCCTGTCCCGGCCGTCCCAATACTTCCCAGCCGTTCCAAACTCCTCATGAATAGCATACATACTGTCTGGCTACTACGTGACTACTACGCTGCCCAGTTCCTCCCGGCTCCTGAGTAGTGCAAGACTGCAGAAACAGGCGCCTTCCGCAGCTGATCTGGGATGCGTTATCTGTTGCTACTACTCCGCGAATTTCGAAGTGTGTGACGTTGCATATTCCGCGGGCTCCAGCTGGGGAGCGGCCTGGCAAGTCCCGCGCCGTCATAAATTACTTGAGGCATTTGTGCCACCATTTATAAACTTTCGAACTTAACTTGGGAAACATTCACTGTTGGCGACATAAATAACAGTAGAAAGTTTTGTTGCACAACTCAGCCCAATCGAATAGTCTTCACAAAATTACCTACGACAGTTCATATCCATCCATCCATCCATCCATCCATCCATCCATCCATCCATCAATCAATCAATCAATCAATCAATCAATCCATCCATCCATCCATCCATCCATCCATCCATCCATCCATCCATCCATCCATCCATCGTGGCCTGATCACCATGTCTCATGAGAGTCACCATCGTGCACAAACCCACACAGGAAAAGTCATGGGCAGCTTATCACAGTCCGCGCGTTCCCCGCGGAATAAATGATACATAGGCGCGGATTTTGTGAGGAATGAGCAAAGAACGACATATGACGTCAGAGTCCGCACAGTCCGCGGACGGAATGCGACAAAGGACGATCTGCCCTGGCAGTGGCGATATAGAGCCGAGTGACGCAGCAGCGCACGCACACCACCGACTGTTTATGCGTGCACATGCACGCCCCAGTGGCCTTGGCCCAATTTCGACCACACAGGAGTGCTGAAGAGCGGATGTATGCGGAGGTCCGGTCATCGTAAAACCATAGCCGGCTGAGGCGTGGGCGAGTCGAGCTGGCAAAACAGCCTCGCCTCGGCCGAGTCGATGCTGTCCGCACGAGCGCGTCCGGCGAAGCGACGTCTGTCAGCCGTGGTCCGGTCGGCAGAGCCGGGCCTCTGCCGGACCAGTCCCGTCAGCGGCGGTCCGCATCTCGCAGGCCGCATCTGGTCAAATTATTTGCAATCTCCATCCGTCTGGTCGGCTGGCTACAGTCTCCGCCACCGTCTGGTCGGTGGGGATGCAGTCTCCGCCACCGTCTGGTCGGCGGGGATAGTCTCCGCCACCGTCTGGTCGGCGGGGATACGGTCTCCGCCACTGTCTGGTCGGTGAGGTACAGTCTCTCCCACAGTCTAGTCGGTGGGGCACGGCCTCTCCCACTGTCTGGTCGGCAGTATGCAGTCTCTCCCATTGTCTGGTCGGCGGGGTGCGGCCTCTCCCAGTGTGCTGGTCGGCGGGGTACAGCCTCTCCCATTGTCTGGTCGGCGGGGTACGGCCTCTCCCAGTGTGCTGGTCGGCGGGGTACAGCCTCTCCCATTGTCTGGTCGGCGGGGTACGGCCTCTCCCAGTGTGCTGGTCGGCGGGGTACAGTCTCTCCCATTGTCTGGTCGGCAGGGCACGGTCTCTCCCAGTGTGCTGGTCGGCGGGGTACAGCCTCTCCCACTGTGTGGTCGGCAGTATGCAGTCTCTCCCAGTCTAGTCGGTGGGGCACGGCCTCTCCCACTGTCTGGTCGGCATATGCAGTCTCTCCCATTGTCTGGTCGGCAGGGCACGGTCTCTCCCAGTGTGCTGGTCGGCGGGGTACAGCCTCTCCCATTGTCTGGTCGGCAGGGCACGGTCTCTCCCAGTGTGCTGGCTCATCAGGTATACAGTCGGACCACTAGCCACACCTCGTCACGGCTGGTGTTGCCGTCGGCAGTCACGTACCACCAGAGGCGCGTTCAGCAGCAGCCGAGGGGGCGGCGCCGACTGTCCGCCCGCCCTCCCGCACCACGGGTCGCCACGTGACCAGATCTGAATCATCCTGCTCCACATAGCCAGACGGGGACAGCCGACAGTCGGACGCGCGACCTGTCGCTGCGACGGTACGGTCGCTGGAGCTGGTTGCTGTGCGGCGAGCCGCCGCCGTGTCGCGGCGGTCCGCGGACGCCGTCGGCGCTCTTCAGTGTATCCCCTTTCCGGCGTGCCGGCCGGTCGGCGCTGCCGCGCCGGCTGGCGGGCGGCCGGCGCCGCCGGGCCGGTGCATGACATCATCGGTGACGTGCGCGATAACCGCCGACCGCCGCACGGTCCCGGATGTGGAGTCGCGCCGGCCAGTCGGGCGCGCGCCGCCGTTACGCGCCGCTATCGCCGCCCGGCAGAAGGCGCGACGGTGGCGCCGCCCCAGGTCCGCCGACATCTTGCAGGGATACCAATCGGATGCTAAGATGAGCGGTATCCGGCGCGCAAGGCGACGACGCTCGATACTGCCGTGAGGGCTCCACCTCCGCTATCCGTGTAGGTAAATGAATGAGGTGCGGTAGATGTTAACACCCAAGGCGGGCAAATTGTATATGATCGTAAGTGTTGCTCCGGTACATGCTCCACCATCGATTCACTGGAGCGATAATGCTGATGCACTCCGCATTCAGTATGCGCTCCAGTCAAAACTCGATTGCAAATTAGCATTGCGAACTAGCGAGAGCAATTTAATTGCTGGAAAGCGGAGAAGCCGTCACGATCTGGAGCACATTGGCATGGAACCGCCGTCCCACTGGCTAAGCGTCTCTGTGTTCGCCGGGATAAAACTACCACCACCAAACTGACCAAGGATCCTCACCTCCAGCCTCCAGGCGCCTAGTCAGTGGTACTGGGATTATGTTTGGTTTCCCACTCCCACTCAGATGCTCAATATCAACACAGATACTATTTTTAGATTCACGTATGTAGCCATGAAATTGCATTTTTGCTGAAGCGGTTTTTGTTATTGTAACTTCCCCCTCTTTCCCAACAGCTTGTGATCACATTCAGCCTCAATAACATAAAATTATATTATGGAATATGACTTCTTCACCGAAGAACGCAGCGGCATGATTATACGACAAGACATATTTTAATCTCCTACATACCTACTGACGGTACATGCATAATTATCGAAATGTGCACTAGGCTAGGCGACGTCCATATCATGCATGTCCCGTGGCTTTGGAGTTTGAAATGGGTGACCGGTTGGCGTTGAAACTTAACGATAACAATCACTCACGCCCATCACATGTCCCTCAATTGACGGGTCAGCATATAATGTTGTTGGCAGACTCAAGCACACACATGCCATTGTTTGCCCGGTTCTTGGGGCTTTGACTTGCCAGCTGCTATGGTCATGTTATCGTCGCTAATCTCTCAAGACAGTAGACCGCGGGCGAAGAGCAGCTACAAATACGACTCTAAACAGCATTATTGTGGTTGAAAAATGACTTGCCACCCGTAGATCATCCCAACCCCTCCCCTTCCCCACACGTGTCGTCTGCTATGGAAAGTCAGCTTTGATATATCTGCCATTTCACTTCAGTACGTGATCTGTACTTCAATTATGCTGCTTCTCCGGACCATCCTCTCACTCCACCCCCCATACCCTCCCCTCCTCACACCCGCAATGCCTAAGGTTTATATTGCCACCTTTACTATTATGGTCACGGATAAGTCTGGGTAGCCTTAAAAACCAATGGGAGCTGGGCGCCGATATGCAGCTACACTGTCAGAGCTGCTGATGTCCGACTTCCACCACCTGTATTCGGAATGCTTGTGGTTATCATTAATACACGGTATGACCACTTCACTTATCGAGGCATCATTCATTGAATAGTTTGCACTTGGTATCATAGTTGTGTTCCTGTCCCCTTTTATCGGGGCCTGTATGTGGAGGAGCACGTGCCATTTGGGTGCGTGACGGTTCTGTTCCCCTGACAGTACCTTGTTTGTGGGGTGGCATGTGTCTGTGGGAGGTGTGGCGGTCCTTCCCCTGACTGGGTTCTGTTTGCGGGTAGTACGTGTTGGTGGGACGTGTGGCGGTCCTTCCCCCTGACTGGGTTCTGTTTGTGGGGTGTGTGGCGGCCCTTCCCCCTGACTGGGTTCTGTTTGTGGGTAGTACGTGTTGGTGGGACGTGTGGCGGTCCTTCCCCTGACTGGGTTCTGTTTGTGGGGCAGTTCCGGTGGGGTGTGTGACTGTCCCGCCCCCTGACAGACAGTATGTGGGATAGCACGTGTCGGTGGGGTGTGTGGCTTTCCTGTTCCCCTGACAGGGCCCAGTATGTTGGGTAGCACGTGTCGGTGACGTGTGTAGTTTCCCTGTTCCCATGACAGGGCCCCATGTATGGGATAGCACGTGCCGGTGGGGGTGTGGCGGCCCTTTCCTCTGACAGACATTATTTTTGATAGCACGTGTCGGTGGGGTGAGTGGTTTCCCTGTTCTCCTGACAGGGGGCCCCGTGTATAGGGTAGCACGTGTCGGTGGCGTGTGTAGTTTCCCTGCTCGCCTCACAGGGCCCCGTGTATGAGGCGCACGTGCCGGCAGCGCGTGTGACAGCCGCGCGGACGCGCTGTTTTGCCGGCCGGCACGTCTTTGCCGGCTGTGCTGCTATGTGCCAGTTAGCCGAACGGCCACAGCGCGCCCGCTCACCAGACCTAGCCATATATGGCGCGCCAGGCGCATGGTGGCGCGCCACAGTCCGCAGTCAGCTGATCGTGCGGCACGCTCTCGGTGTGCCTGGAATCGTCACTATACAGGGTGTGTCCTGACACTGTCTCTGTTTCTCCGTCTCCCTGTCTCTCCCCGAGCTTCACACGAGTTCAGATAACTACCTGAAGAGAAATACGGGGTAAGAAGTCCGCGGAGCATTTCCCCTGATTTATTAACTTGTTGGGGGGGGGGGGGGGGGTGCAGAACACGACGTCACTAAGCAGAGCGTTGTCTGAAGACCAGGAAGTTTTTAATTATTTGTTTCTGCAATATGTTAAGGTCCGGCTTTTTCAGAGAGCGACACCAGTCCCGGGGACGGTCAGCATGTGTTCCCATTTCAGAACAGTGGTGGATACCGACTGCATAAAGCAGTAACACCTTCCCACACCGCTCACAATTAAGGAACCAGACCTGGCAGCTCAGACAGCCAGTGGCCTGCCCGACAACAGTCACGGCGAGGTTTGCTTATCCATCACCGGCAAAGTTGGAACAGTCATGAACGGCACTTCGTGAAGCCCCGGAAATAGTCATCCACACCAACTATCCTACTGCCTCTTCATTTGCTACAGAGGACAAAGCCATGAACGAATAAATAACTGATCCTACATCACAAATATCAGATTTCTGCAATGTCCATGCCTAATTCGATTTGCTCAGGTTAAATAGAGGACAAGACGAAGACCAAGGTTAACTTCAGACCAACCTCGTGTTTTCTTGGGATTTCGTCTGAATACCGGCCGAACAACGGGAAACCACCCTTTACACGCAATATTCGATAAATAATCTGATGTTTATATTGCGTATGGAACAATATGTAACTTTTTGGGCGTCATGGCGTGTAGACAATTCGTCAGCAATTCTACCCGTTCTGAGCACAGCCCTTAAAAGTTTGCGACATATCCGGATCGGTGCCCATCTGTTTCGGTTCATTATCTGACCCGGAATTCCAGCATAGGCAAAGTGGCCAAAATACAATCGTACACTCGGAGATTCGACGAAAATGGTTATGGTCATCTTATGTGGACTGTAATGAGTCTTCTGTAAATAGTACTTATCAAGTCATTATTCCCAGTAGCCTTTCAGGCCAGATGACTAAAAACGCCGACAGAGCGTGATTGAACCAGAGCCGGATCTAGGGCCTGGGGACGGGGCTACGGCCGGATCTAGTGCCTGGGGATGGGGCTAAAGCCTAGGGTCTATTACGCTTGGGACCGGAGCCGGAGCTAAGGCCAGAACAGAAATCCCGAGCCGGAGATAGGCCCTGAGGGTGAGCGGACATGTTTCGTCACGATTTTACCTCGCGGAGCAGCATGCCCGTCTCTTGCTCTCTCTCTCTTGCTGTCCCCCTGTCCCTCTCCCCCCCCCTCTCTCTCTCTCTCTCTCTCTCTCTCTCTCTCTCTCTCTCCCCTCTCTCTCTCTCCCTCCCCCCCCTCTCCTTCTCTTTCTCTCTCTCTCTCTCTCTCTCTCTCTCTCTCCCTCTCCCTCTCTCTCTTGCTCTCTCTCTCTCTCCCTCGCTCTCTTCCTTTCTCTCTGATTTCTCTCGAACACGACGGCTGAGGCTCCAGTTGATATGTACATTCGCCTAAAGACTAATGGCCGAGGGCGCGAATAATCAACTCTGGTCGAAGCGCCCTAAAGCCAAAATAGCCAACTAACTAACTGACTAATGGCCGATGGACACAGTCACTGCCAGAGTACCTACCACACCAACACAACACCTGTTTTCAAACACTGTCCCGAAACCGTCGCCGTTCAGGTATCTACCATCAGTGCGTTACCTCCGTGTGCAGTATTGTATGTTGTTCAGGTATCTGCCATCAGTGCGTTACCTCCGTGTGCGGTAGTGCATGCCGTTCAGTATCTACCATAAGTGAGTTGCCTCCGTGTGCGGTAGTTTATGCCGTTCAGGTATCTACCATAAGTGCGTCACCTCTGTGTGCGGTATTGAATGCTGTTCAAGTATCTGCCATCAGTGCGTTACCTCCGTATGCGGCATTGGATGCCGCGCAGGTATCTGCCATCAGTGCGTTGCATCCGTGTGCGGTATTGTGTGCGTCTATTGACACTAAAAATGTTTGGACTAAAATGTACTGGGCCAGTACGCAAAGAACAGACGGCTCTGTAGTTTGTCGGTATCTGGTTCGTTTGTGTCTGTGCTTCCCAGAAGTGCGTGGTGGCCTCCGGCGCAAATCCAGATAAACATTTTAATTATACCTCGATCCCATCAGGCTTCATCAGGCACAGTTTGCCGTGGCTATCCGGGAACTGCTGCCTGGGCGTGGCCCCTGCTCATACACACAACTGACAGAAACAACTCGAACACAGGGTATCTGCAAGGCTTCCACCGGACTGATGCGATTCCAAAGCGGTGGCGGCACCACCTCCGGCGGTGCAGCACAGCGATGCGATGTGACCCGGACAGGACGGTTCCGCGATCAGAAGTGGGATCAGTCACCAACATTTCCTGGATCCGCAACACAAGTCAGTCTGGTGTGCGGCCTAGTGCTAAGCCAGTTCATCTCAGTTATTACCTGTTCAACTTGTTCCAGGGTGCTATTTCCTGAGGACGCTCGCTGATGATTCATCCACCTGGCCGATGGCGGGTGAAGTGTGATTCAAGCGGGTGACTCTCAACCCATCAATAAAGTTAGTCACACCTGCCGGCACCGGGCTGGATCCTGAGGCCACCGCCCGGCCCGTGCCCGCCACCTTCATCCGACCTTCACCGCGACTCTCGTCCCGCCTGCATCCTCCGAACCGGCTGGCGCCACCCCACCGGACCTGCACCCATCACTCCTGCCGGGCCTGCAACCTCCACCTGCTCCAGTCAACAGCGCGAACATTGCAGCGAATATTGCATGGCGCAGGTGCTGCTCCCTCCCCGGCCCGGTAGGTCCGCTAACAGCTGACTGGTGTGAGCCGTACGGCCCGCGCCAAATTTACGCCCGGTTCCGGTGGAAAATAACCGCCAGCATTCGAATGAAAAGGGTGCGGCTCTCCAGCGGTTTGAATTGGCAGATAGCAATCCGACCATGCTGGTCCGAACATGCCAGCTGATGTAACTCAGGGTCGGAGAATTGACGGCATGAAGGTGGTATTCAGTCGAAGACCAGCAATGATTGTTAGCATACCAGTAGTGTTTTTGTGCGATTGTTTTGTCTTTAATATGCGAGAAAAAAGTGAAATATTGGGTCAGCTGTTCGCAAGAACCATCTGCTGGTAGAGATGCGTGGGCATAGCTAGATCCCGGCGGCAGCTGGCACAAACAGCGGCTTTTGTACAATGGTTTGTCTTCCAGGCTGGTCAGATGCAATCACTTTACCATACATTTGAGGGTTATGTTGAGTTTTTGAACATAGTGTTTCACTGCATTGTCTAAAGAAGCTAAAAAATGTTTATAATTAACCAAATTAATAGTAACTCCAAGGTCTGCAAAGTGGGCTGATGTTTGCACAAGTGAGCTTTGTGGATGCAAGCGAATCCGCAATGAGATCCATGTGTGCACCTCTGCCCGGTGCCAAAGGTAGTGTCCACAATACTGCGTGGGTCGTTTAATAGTTGGACTGCGACGAGAGGAGTGGTGGCAGTGAGCCATGCTGGGAATGAAAATGTCGATGAGCATGGGCTACCTCTGAGTAACCGAAGTGATAAAGGGAAGGGCAGGCCCGCTCCCCCCCCCTCGATATCACCGATGTGGCTTAGGGTTCACGGTACGAATTGTGCCTGCATTTAATGTCAAAAGCGTTCCACCTGTCACACCGACTGACACGTCTGTACGTTTACTGTCCGTCCGTGGCTGCCTTTGCCAGACGGACGGCTGGCGGCTGGCGGCTGGCGCAGCTGTTGCCAGGAGGCGGCTGGATTATCGCGCAGCGGTCTGAGTGCCATCTGTCGGGGGTGCGCCGCAGCGCCGCACCGCCGCTGTCAGCACCGTCCGGTCACGATCGCCGGCTGCGGCCCGTCCAGCACCGCCGGCAGCGGAGACTGCGACCCGTCCAGCACCGCCAGCAGCGGACTGCGGCCCGTCCAGCACCGCCGGCAGTACAGATTGTGGCCTCTCTAGCATCGCCGGCTGCCATCAGCAATCGTAGCTCGGCTGCTGCTGCGGACAGCTGCTTGATAGGCCACCGCGGTCGAGATTTGCATCAGGCGGAGGAAACTCGTACGGACGGCAGACGTGCAATGATGGATCGGCGAGAGCGTCAACCGAGGTTCGGCCGAGCCAGGCAACAGCTGTCCAGCGTCCAGTCAACCCGGATAACGGGCCCGCTCACGTCTGGCCTAGCTCACTGGCATTCAGCGGGCACAGAGATAAAACTGTTGGATCTTTGGTGTGTCAGTGGAGTTACTATACTCAACTCTGCCCGGGTACGGCCGGTGTTTAGCTCCAGTGAATGGTCACCGCGGCCGACTGATGCGACGAGACTGTGGCTGCATCGACAATATGCCGAATACCGATTTCCATTTCGGCTGACTTGCACCTGGCATGCGTTCAGACATGTAGATCGATGGTCCTGCACGCTGTGCACATATAGATGTCGGATAGCAGCATCTGCTGCTCAGGATACGTGGAAGTAGTTAGTTATGGTCGAGTGGAATGTCTCTTTTCGTCGGTCTCTTTCATTCAACGCCATACAGCACGTGTTTGACACAATTTCCTGTGCCCACTCGAGATAACGCTCGTGTGCAAATCAGCTCGACAACTTCCGCTGCCACACCAGGGCAATATACCTGGTATCGTGCCTGCCGTCGGCAATCACATTGTGGATAAAGCAAGCCGAGAAGGCGAATTCGAGCCTTGGATACAGCTTTCATTTTGAATGTTTTTCAATGAAGTCTTCGTTATTCGTTGCAGATGTTCCGCTTTCGTTTATGGCACGTCTTCCGCTTGGTACGTGCTTCGCCGGATCTTTGCGGTACCTATTCCATATCACAGATGTTAGCTGGTCAGAGTACTGATATATCTGGGCTGGAGAAGGGCAAACCCAGTCAATGTATGGCCTGGTGTGAGACACGTGCCGCAGACGCCCGCGGCGGTCTCTGCCGAGCCCCGGGCGCCACGTCCGCTCGGCCCCATTCAATCACCATGGGGCCGGCGGCCGGCCGGCGGTCGCCCAGGCTCGGCCCGGCTCGGCTAGCGCGTATATGGCCTTGGCGGCCGACTGACTGCCTTATATGGCGATACGGCCGGCCGTCCGGGGCCGGCGGCGTCCCGCCGGCCGTCCGTGAGTCTGTCAGCGCCGACTCGCTCACTGACCTATCGTACCCTGCTGTATCCACGAACTACTAATCTCTTAGAGAGATTCGAGCCCCTCCAATATCCCTAAATGTCTCATCTTACGCTAAGGTGTGGCCATGTTAAAGCCGTGTCAGTTGCCTACCATTCCAACCGCTAAAGCGCCTGAGCCAGGAGGCAGATTCATCGCTTTTAGCTCAAAGGTTAACAGCCCCCACTGCATGCACATTTTTATTCTCCTAAAGCTTCGCCCGTGGTTATATCAATCCATCGTTCATTGTCTACAGTCTGTCGTCCAACTTTACCGGTCAATCAGCTTACCGTCCACTTTCGTACATCTACCATTTCATCCTGCACTATGCCTGCCGCCTACATCAGACATTCCGACATTTGCCGGTCGGTCCGTCCACCGTCAATTTATATATATATATATATATATATATATATATATATATATATATATATATATATATATATATATGTATATGCTGCAAGCCGCCACAGGAATGACTTGCATGGAAAGATCGCATATTTCTTTCCTACCGTAACCCAGCTAACTAATTCTAAGCCACTTCTGCAAACACCTTGTCGACCTCTTGGTTTCTTTCAGATTGTTTTGTTTTTGACTCGGTTCGAACTCGTCCAGAGGGGCACGGGCTTTCACGGTCTGAACAGACGAGAAACAATCAGCTGGCGATGCCGCGCAATTTTCGCGGGTAGTAGACGTTGAGACCTATGATTATTGCACTAGTCATCCAATTGTACATCAGGCGCGACTGAATTAAACGTGATGCTACAATTTATCATGCCACAAACCGTCACAAGGAAGGTCAGGAAATGGCCGGGACGCTGGGGGCCGTGGCCAGTTCAGGTGTACTGCACCATACTGGAACTTTTGTCACAAGGAAGGTCAGGAAATGGCCGGGACGCTGGGGGCCGTGGCCAGTTCAGGTGTACTGCATCATACTGGAACTTTTGTCACAAGGAAGGTCAGGAAATGGCCGGGACGCTGGGGGCCGTGGCCAGTTCAGGTGTACTGCACCATACTGGAACTTTTGTCACAAGGAAGGTCAGGAAATGGCCGGGACGCTGGGGGCCGTGGCCAGTTCAGGTGTACTGCACCATACTGGAACTTTTGTCACAAGGAAGGTCAGGAAATGGCCGGGACGCTGGGGGCCGTGGCCAGTTCAGGTGTACTGCACCATACTGGAACTTTTGCGCTGCATAACACCGGATAAGACAAGGAAGACTCTGTGATGCGATTAGCTCAAATATAAATTTACTGCCCATGAGCGTCCGTATATGGCCCTTTGATCGTGAGCGAGCAAGGTTGTAATTCATCGGGCACCACGAACGGGAACGCTTAATGAACCTAACCCTAGACCTTTGGGGAGGCGGCATATCTATACTAGATTGGAGTTATACGGATCACTTGAACTGCTTGAGCACCTACGACTGCTTCCACCAAACCACGCTCGTTTGTCCTTGTCCGTGTTCCTCAGTCATATTCAGGCTGCTTTGTAGTCCGCCGGACTCAGTTTCCCGACTTCCCACTTCTCATTAAGCGGATCAATTACAGTGAGTGATCCTCAAACGGAACTAATTCGACGGCGGGTGCACTCTTCTAGAAGGTTCGGTTTTGTGGCCTGTCATTGTTCGAACGCGCTGGAAGACTACGCGAATTATCTTACAAGAAACCGTTGCAATACTTCAAAATAAACGTACATGAGTAGAAGGTACATGGATAGAAGCGGAGGGCACCAACAGAAAGTGCCGCAACTGCCAGACTAATGATACCTGGATAATGCTGAAGACGCACTATATATAAATCGCCCGTGGTGAGCAGTTTAGTTCCTCAGATAATCCGGCGCATCAAGCAACAAACGGCAGCAATTGCATTGGGAAGGGGGCGGGGTAGTCTACTCCCGCACCCCTGCAGAAAACGTGTTGTGGGACCACACGGGAAGCTGGTATTTCAGTTACCTGTCCGCAATCATACGAAAAATGAGCATGGCACCCCAATGGAGTGCGGCTGTGTGCATTGGGTGCGGCTGGGTGTGACTGTATGTTGCTGGGTGTGACTGGATGTTGCTGGGTGTGACTGGATGTTGCTGGGCGCGGCTGGGTGCGGCTGGGTGTGACTATGTTGCTGGGTGTGACTGGATGTTGCTGGGCGCGGCTGGGTGTGACTGTATGTTGCTGGGTGCGGCTGAGTGCGGCTGGATGCGGCTGGATGCGGCTGGATGCGGCTGAGTGCAGCTGGGTGCCATCCGGCAGTGGCTGGGCGCACAAGGTCGGCGGCGCCCCCAGGCGGCACACGTCGCCGCCCGCCGCCGAGCCGCCCTCTGCATAACTGATGAGTGCCGCACGACAGCAACAGCAGGTGGCGACGCACAGTCCAGGCTTCTCAGACACAGCGGTGCCCAGACTACCCACGGACACAGCAGGACCTACTCGCCTACACTGGCCTTCCACAAACAGCACGGCCCAGGCTTTTGACGGAGAAGACCAGACCTCAGAACGTAGCCCAGGATCCTCACGGTCAGTCTTCCGACAGACACAACAGATCCCTCTGCATGCAACCACACACGTTCACCGTCATAGCTAGTCTGTGGTTCTTCCATGTGGTTATCCCATGTGGTATGCGGCCCTCCCACGGCACCTACTGCGGTCCGCTCTTGACTCGAGCACACCGACTAAGCCCCCCCCTCATATTTGGAGCCATCAGCGGCAAAACTTCAAGGTGCCGCGAGATCGTTTCAGGTGAGAGGCGGGGCGTGCTCTGCACCCTCTGGAGGGCTGACTGTCCATGGGAGACCCGCCGGCAGCCTTCCTGCACGGAGCTGGCGATAAAACGTGCGAAAACTCGGCGGCGGATCCTCGGCTCGACACAGACTGCGGCGTCTGGTGGGCGGTCAGGCGCATCGAATGTAACCGCACCAAGGTCTACTCCAACCGCTCCCTGGGTCCGTTATACCGCGCACAGGGCCCGCTCTACCAATTACGGGATCCGCTTAAACCGCTCACAGTGTCCGCTCTACCGCTCACAGGGTCAGTTTCAATTGTTCCCAGGGTCTACTCTAACCGCTCCATGGGTCTACTCCAACCGCTCCCTTGGTCTACTCCAACCGCTCCCTGGATCTACTCCAACCGCTCCCTGGATCCGCTTCAACCGCTCTCACGGTCAGCTTCAACCGCTCACAGAGTTCGGAACCAGCGCTTCCAGGGTCCACTCCAACCGCTCCTCGAGCCCTGTCTAACGGCATCACAAGGGTCCAGTTCCACCGCTACCAGGGGAGGGTCACTCCAGCCGCTCCTCGAGCCCCGTCTAACGGCATCACAAGGGTCCAGTTCCACCGCTACCAGGGGAGTCACTCCAGCCGCATTTAGGGTTCATTTCCACCACCGTCTGGGTCTAGTTTCACTGCATTCACTACTCAGTTCAACCGCATGCAGGATCTAGTCACACACGTTTTGCAGCATAGCGCGGGTTATGCTCCGTCACCCGTAGTCGACAATTCGTGGCATATACTTGTCTGCAGAGGCGCGAATAACTTGGAAAAACATGGCATTAATTGATCCAGCTAACCGCGCAAAAGTGCTATGACAAGGAGAAGATCGTGAAAAAATGATTGGCAGCCAACGTCGGACATAGCCGAGATTAAACCACCAAAGAGCAAAAAAGCCATTCATTGTCATCAGTTTTCCGCTTATGGAGACGAAGACGACTTTGGTCGCCTCCTTCTACTTTGCTTCCCAGTCCCACGGTGGGGCCTCTGTGCTGCCTGCCGATAATACTGCTTTCAAGAACTGTAGCACGCGGCCGCATGCTTACACTGCATTATACAGTGCGGCTAGATGCAACGGCCCAGTGGCATGGGAAATACCCCTCGCATCACGGCCTCACGCAAGACGTGCGCGCGCCCCAGATTCAGCACGACCTTTGCATTGTGCCACGTGACCCATACAACGGAGTGTTTGTGGGTCAAACCGTAACGTGCAAACCGAATGGTTCTTCAAGTTACACGTTCAGGCTGCTGCACATCTCAGTGTGGCATGACCATTTGTGACGTGCCGCCCCGGTCCGGTACGGCTTCGCCCGCCCAGATCCACCCAGACTCGCCCAGATCTGCCAAAATCTGCCTAATTCTGCCAGCTGAGCCCATCCGGCCGGAAGGTCGGAATGATCGCATGCCAGGCACAGCACCATCAAAAATGGTCATCGAGTCTCGGCGGTGTGCCCTGAGGAGACCCCGAGGAGGGTGGACAAAAACTCGCCTTAGGAACACACATCGGCACCGTCCGAGGGCAGATCGCGTCACCTGACCACTCTGTCACAGAGCACACCACGGCAGCCCAGTCCTGATATATGGCAGGGTGTTGATATGTGGCCAGGTACCGATCTGTGGCCAGGTACCGATCTATGGCCAAGTGCCGATATGTGGCCAGGTACCGATCTGTGGCCAGGTACCGAACTGTGGCGTGGTACTGAGCTGTGGCCAGGTACTGATCTGTGGCCAGGTACCGATCTGTGGCCAGGTACCGATCTGTGGCCAGGTACCGAACTGTGGCGTGGTACTGAGCTGTGGCCAGGTACTGATCTGTGGCCATGTACCGATCTGTGGCCAGGTACCGATCTGTGGCCAGGTACCGATATGTGGCCAGGTACCGAACTGTGGCGTGGTACTGAGCTGTGGCCAGGTACTGATCTGTGGCCAGGTACCGATCTGTGGCCAGGTACCGAACTGTGGCGGGGTACTGAGCTGGGTAGTGGCGGGTCGACGTGGCGGGTCCGATCTGTGGCCGGGTACCGATCTGTGGCCGGGTACCGATCTGTGGCCAGGATCGGGGCGGGTACTGAGTTGTGGCGGGTACCGATCTGTGGCCAGGTACCGATCTGTGTCCAGGTACCGATCTGGGGCGGGGTACTAAGTTGTGGTGGTGTACCGAGCTGTGGTGGTGTATCGACACCCTCGCGGCCATGAGCATACATTTGTATCCTTTTGAGCGACTATGATCCTCTCCCAATGTTGGCTAGCCTCCCCAATAATTAGCCTTTAGATCGGATCCAATGGAGACCCATCCTGCCCCCGTCCCCAATCGAATTGTGCTCGCCTATCGCCTCCATTGTGTGCACCAACACTACCCCGTAATAATCTACAGAAACCAAAGCCTCTGCTGGCGGCCACCATGTCGGTCAGTGCGTGGTGTGCCGCCAGTATGATCCAACACGGCCGCCTGTCACCCAGCCCATCCAATCTAGACACCCATGCGCCGTAACCTCAACTGCAGCCGTAACCGTAACCGCAGGCGGCAATGTTACGCTCCGCCGACGCGTCTGGGGTGTAAATCGTAACACGACCACACATGCTGCATGGGCGCAACGTGACCCTGTAGTCGGCGCGCCCTGAAACAACGAACCACCACCACACACATGCCGCGGACATCCCCTCGACCGGCCCCCATTTTCTCAGTGTTCGGCTAGGTCGGAATGAGCGGTGCATTATACAATCAGTTACCGGGTGGCCTTGGCGCCTGTGGCCCGCCGAAGACCTCACCGAGTGCACGATAGCCGCATCTTCACCACGGGTGTGGTACGCTGCGGGGCGCGCCGCATTCTTTCGTCATGGGGGGTCGGTCGGCACGGGGTCGTCAGGTATCCATGGCAACACCCAACGCAAGTAACGCCCGGGATGGGCATCAGTCTGGGCCGTTCGCACACATCAGGCTAATGATCATATTAATCCACGCCCGGCCGGGGTGGGATGGGGAAACCGTCCCTTGTGGTTTTCCGCGATGGTGGAAAAGCGACGCGTGATAGGCGCCCAAACTTTGCACACATTTCCTTACATCAATTTTTCACGTCTTGAAAAAAGTTGTCATCACGTTACAAAGGGCAAAATCATGCATTTACTAATTTGCTAAATTGGACGGGAATTGACAAGGGGTTGTACGGAATAATGAGTAACTGGACGCTGGTCCTGCACGTCATGTCTGTCAGACTCTGCGCGCTTTATGACTGAGGGACGGTGGTATTTACAGAAGCTGATAGATGCCTACTGGAACTACTGATAGATGGCTCTTAAATTAGAACCAACATCCTGCACTGTATCCATTTCTTGCACCTCGAGCATCCTTTAATAATGATAATGGCGCATTACATTGATTAGATTGGACACGGACCTCGTTAGGAGAGTGGATCCAGCACGAGGTCCTATGAGGGCCTCTGCGGGACGTGACGTCAGTATCAGAATAATGAGAGATAAAAATTCCCATCGGCTGGAGCGATGACTGGAATAATAAACACATTCGACATGGATTATTCCACCCCACCACTCCCAGTTCGCCGACAAGCACCGCCGTGTCAGGCTGGCAAAATAATCAAACTAATTACAGGCGAAACGGACCGGAACGATACCGGACCGGAGTACCCCCGGTTCGGTGCCTTTCGACCCGGTTCAGCCAAACTTCCCAGGACCCCATCTAATCCGACCTGATCTGACCTGACCCGGACCTCACCAATCTGATCCGACCTAACCTCTGACCCGGACCTTACCTATCATGACCAAGACTTGACGGGGAGCCACAGACCACTTCCCCCCCCCCCCTAGTCGTAAGTGTGGCTGGCCAATAAAGCCTCACTTGATTGGCCCATAAAGTCCCACCAAGTTTGTATGGATGCGCTATGGCTTCCGGCGCTGCATCTAAATCGCATACAATGACAGGTTTACGGAGAGCCGAGCACAATTCTCATCGTCGCACACGGTTTCGGTCATCACGTTAGCATAACACGCTGTAACTGGACTACCTGTTGACCATAACAACGAGTGTGGTCCCGAGCGGCAGCGACACCACCTCCGGTGACATCGCTACAGTGGATTATAGTCCCGAGCGGCAGCGACACCACCTCCGGTGACATCGCTACAGTGGATTATAGTCCCGAGCGGCAGCGACACCACCTCCGGTGTGGCCGATACACACCACTACAGCGGGTTATAGTCCCGAGCGGCAGCGACACCACCTCCGGTGCGCCTCTAGTTACATCATCTGCAACTTCGCCCTACTTCACATCTGTGCTTGATAGTGTCGCACATCCCAAGATTGGGAATTCCCACAACGCTATCTCGACTTCATGTCTACCCGCATCGTCATCGCTGGATAATCAGAATACGGATTAAGGGTGTTTGTGTCATTATAGTCTAGAGAACTAAGATATTACACTGGGGATATACAAGGAATGCCGGTGTTCAAGCACGTACAAAGGTACACAATTATCCACGATAACATACCACTGCTAGGGAGACTTCCCGTCCTCATGTCTGATGTATCTTCGGTGTATCAATTTGATGATTAGTCCTCGAATATACCCAGCACTGAGCAGATGTCATTGGGTACGCTAGGGAATTGTAGACAACAAGCCAGACTGATTTATAATCCCGTGTCACGAAGCCAGGAACCGTTGTAACGGTATAAAAAAAAATCCAGATTCCAACCACCCGTTAGCACCGGAGATCCGCGCTTGGCCAGAGCGAGACCCGGCGTCTACAACTAACCATTGGGATCAGGGCATTGGGATCAGGGTATATATTAGACCAGAACATTAGGAACGGCGATTTGCATCTGACCGGTGTTAGAAATAACGCACAAATCAGATCAGAGCATTATATGAGCGGTAGTGCGTGCCTAATCAAGGCATTAGGACCAGCGGTCTGTAAATGGAGCATTATCGCAAGCAGTCTGTCTGCCCAGAGCAAGGCTGGAGACCTCTCACCAAACCAGAATGAGAGGGGTTGCGGTTCAGACAATTTTCAAATTGAATAGCGAAAATGACAAATCAACATTAGCAGGATACCAAACCAGAAGGGTTCTGGACCAGCTCTCCCCCCGATCCATCTGGAATCTCCAGCCCTGGACCAGAGGGCTAGCACCAGCGGCCTGTGTTTAGCAAAAACGTCGGTATCACCAGTCCATGTCCAACTAGAGCGTCAGGACCCGACCTGAACGGCACCAGCAATGCTCAGGGCTCGCACTTCCTCGCACCCCGGACCGGCCACTCCCGGCCACTAGATACCAGGGAAGCCTATTGGAGCGCGGTCCGGGTGCGGCCGGGTGACCCGCCAACCAGGGTCAGCGGGTTCACAGAACCCTCCGGCCGGCAGGGGCGAGTGCAGGGCATGACGCGCACGGCACATCGCGCCTGTATGGCCGGCCAGCTTTTAATTTGATAATCAGGCGGAGTTTGACCCGTTGGCGTCCACAGCAGCGGGGTATCTCGAGTGGCCCGACCGGCGAGTGCCGAGGACACCGCCGTGTGGCATGATTGGTAGATGGTGCACAGCCAGTCTACGCACGACGTCGCAGTTGCTCGCGAGCACCCGGTCAAGTCGATCTCAGAGAGCGGGTAGCACTCTGGCCGACCGCAAGACAATGCTGGAGTCGCAGAGGACGAGAATGTCGCAGGAGAATGCACGCCGTTGTCAGACGGCGCGCGCTCTTTTGTCGGATGTCCCATGCGCCGTTGTCGGATGGCGCGTGCGCCGTTGTTGAACGGCGCGTGCACCACCCGACACAGCCGGCAGACTTACCTTCTTCTGCGCCTCGGCGGCGAAGCCCGACTTGGTGGCACGGTTGGGAACTCCCGACATGGTGACGTGCTGAGTGGTGCGGCCGTTACGGAGCGCGTGGCGAGCGGCGAGGCGGCTGGACGGGGAGTGGCGGCGCCGCCCTGTTGCAGCCGGCCGGCCGGCCGGACAGGTGGCGCCGCCAGACGGCGGCCGCCGCAGTCAGCCGCGCCCGCACACACACGGCAACTGGGAGATAACGTCAGACGAGGTCACGGGGCACTCGGAACTGGCACACTGGTGCTCCACCGTGGGGACCACAGACAATGGTTCCCACAAAGCTGTAGGCCTCTTAGGTCGGATATACCATCGAATAAGTGATCGAGAACTAGTGGCGCGCATTGTAAAGGTCTACGGTGTCAAAATGCGTGGACGGCTGCAGTGGCGTACCGAAGACGGAGGAGGGAGGCAAAATGGAAAACGGAAATTGTCCCCTTCCGCTGAGAGGTGGTGGGCTCCCAAAAGAACCGCGGCGGGACTCTGAATAGTTGCACTGGGCCCCGAAAAATGGCGTCGGTGCCCCACAAATCGAACCGGAAACTGAAGAACAATTAAGCCAGGACAATTATGGCCGAAAAATGAAACCCGGTCCCCCAAAAATATTACGAGGTTCGAAGAATCGCGCTAAAGGACCCCCAAAGCGCGTCGGGCCTCAAAATAAGCCTAGGAGGGTCCCTAAAATCACCTTGATTTCCTAGAAAATCTCGCCGGAGCCACAAGAATTACACCTTAACTCGAACAAAAATTAAGCCTGGTACCTCGAAATCATTTAGGGTCCCAAAAATCGCGCCAAATGCGTCGTTCGCACAAAAAAAACGTTTAGTGTCGAGAAAAAGGAACTTGCCGAGGCACAGTAAAAAAAAATGTTGTGTCCACAAATCGCACCGGAAACGAAAAATATCGCGCCGGTGCACATGAAAATAGACCCAGTGCTTCCCAAATCACGTTCAAATACGAAATATCGATCCGTGCTCCGGAAAATGTAGTCTCGAAAAATCGCATCAGGCTCAGAAAACTTGCGTTGCCGTCCCGGAAACAGTCGTGCCTGGGCCCGCTAAATCGCGTCGGGGCCCCGAAAAGTCATAGGGATTCAGTGGCTTGTCGAAAGGACAAAGGGGGAAATTTCCCCCTGAGAGGTAATGGGCCTGAAGAACTGCTCCGGGCCTGGGAAAATTGCGCCGGGGTCTAAAAAAAATCACGTTTAGGCCCCAAGAAAATCGAACCGGGACACCAAAAAATTGCACCGGACTCGGACTAAATCAAGCCGAGCCTTTATACATTAAGCAGTGGCAAGGAGAAAATCAATCTGGACCAGGAAATTCACTCTGGAGCCTCAAAAGGTCGCCCCCCAAAGGCCCACCAAAGCGCATCGGGCCCCGAACAAAACGCGCCCGGGACCCAAATAAATAGGGCGGGATCCTACAAATCACGCCGCGAACGGAAAATATCGAGTAGAGATCGACCAATTGAGCCAGTACCTCGAAAAATCGTGCCTGGCTCACGCAAATTAACCCAAGCTCCGAAAAACCCAGAAGAGGTCCCGAAAATCGCATTTGGCGCAGAAAATTAGCTTCGGAGTTCAGATTACCCGCATCGGGGCTCCAAAAAGATCGCGCCGGGAGCACGAAAAATAGTCAGGGCCCTGAAAATCACCCCGGTACCCGAAAAATCGACCCGGGCTCCAAAAACATCAGACGGATTCCAGAAAAATAGCGTTCGGCCCAGAAAACTCGCTTCGGAATTCGAAAGCTTGCGCCTAGGCAGAAGAATAGCACCGGGCTCCAGAAAATAACACCGGGCCAGACAAATCGGCCATGGCTCCGAAGAATTCATGTTTAAAAAAAGTCTGGCCCCGAGAAGTCTGGCCCCCTCCTCCAGAGGAAAATTAAGTTGTCACAAATTAATTGAATGAAGAATATAAATAGATCCCACTGAGAACATAGTGGTCGAAATACGGTGACATGGAAAATTTCAACCCCAACCAGCAAAATAACTTAGGGCTCACGCGGGCATGGGTCTCGCAAGCCCACGTAATCCTGCTTGGGCTTGCCCGCGTGGTTGGCTGGATATTGGCTGGCGTATGACACAATACACCAAGCATGAACGAGCAAGTCCATCCACAGCCCGCTCAGGTCACCTCGACTACAACCCAGGCGCCCGCAACGACTCCTGTCCTTGGCCCAAATCGAGCACAGCCAATCCTATATCCGGTATACGGTACTCAACTATGGGCCCAATCGGACTCAAGTTGGGCACGCCCGAACTGATCAGCCAGGCCTACACGAGCTAGCCCGAGCACAGCCCGAGCACAGCCCAGCCAACCCCATGCCTGAAACATGGGAATCAGCTATGGTCCCACATGGGCTCAAGTCGGACAAGCCCAGGTCATCAAGTTGGGTCAGCATGGGCTCGCCAGAGCAGCGCCCATCTTGTGGTCTATTCCCACGGTCAGTTAGATCGGCTCTTCCACTCAGTACGCACAATGATTTTTACAACTGAATGAGATTAATTGATTACGCTGGACCAAACACTGTTGTTAATTCATGAAACGATAGCTCCGTCCCTGCTGCGACCGCGACTGCACCTGCAGCGTCTTCCCCCGCACCGACTGCGGTTGGACAATGTTCCGCCACGCGCAATCTGGAGGCCGAAAGCCGCTGGAGTCTCTCCAGATCTGTCGCGGCTACCAGACAGCCGCCTGGTGACGGAGCGGCCGGCCGCCGGCCGCGACGCTTGGCCAGTGCGCCGGCGCGGGATATCTGGAACAGATGGCAGTCGTTGTTATGTTCATAGCACGCGCTCGGGCCGTGGGGTCAGTTTGATACCCGAAGGCTTTTCCAGGATAACGAAAAACAAAAGGCGCAGCGTCGTGAAAAAAAATACCATACCTGCAGATAAGTAAATCGCGAAGATATTAAAGGTGATTGCAACTGCATGGACTCAAAGGTCATCGCGTTGGTTTAAACCAAATCAAAATCACCAGTCCTGAAATGTGCCGTTTTGTGTGTTTTTCTAAGCACTTGCACACATTCTCACATGTAGTCTTGAAGACGCAAACAAGATTTACCAATGGATGCATGCATAATGCACCGAAGGAAAAAACTGCCAGTGACTTGATGGCATACCACTACGTGAAATAACAGCTATTTTCAAAATATTTTCGAAACTTCTCTTCCTCGTCTGCCCCCTTGCAGCGAAAAACTCATAATATTTTATGTAGAATAAGTAATTGTCTACTATTGTGCTAACTTTCGTCACTATCAGCACAGGTCGTGGTAGAATGACGCAAAACGTGATGGTTATCCCTATCAATAGGGGTAGCAAAGCGCTAAACCACCCAAACTAGAAACCTTTCCCGCACCCCTGCACGTGAACTGGACCTCGAACCTGAATGTTAGTGGTAAGATATGCATTGATCTCGAATCTGAATGTTAGTGGCAAGCCATATATTGATCTCGAACCTGAAGCTTGAACCTGTACGCTATGCATGTATACTTAGTCACTAACTTTTAGCTTTTAATATTTTATGGGACAAATTGAAGCCACCCATCCCCAACAAAGCGTGCCAGCATTAGGGGTCCACCGAAGAGCCACCTGTCTAATTAATCAAAGCTGCAATTTGAGGGTATTAAAGTTATTCGCCACTTGTCGGCATTTAGTTGTTCGAATAGTGTATAGTACTCAAAGTGTATTATATCGTGATTGGGTCTTTTAATCTATGTAGTTAAATGGTACTAACCACCATAAATCAGGCAAGTGCACAGACAGCCTGAGTCTGTACGACAGCTCTAGTACTCCATCACAAAGTCAGTCAAAAGCTGCGGATAAGGAAAATTGTGCTTTGAAATTCAGCATTTTTAAACTCATTTTTAATAACCAAGCATTTATCTTAAAGAGTTCGAATACAAATACTTAACCGCACTTACCGCATGCAGTGTCAAATACACACGTCCCCAATCGCTCGTCTCGCAGCTGTGGCCACGTCGTTGGAAGAAGTTGAACACCACGAGCGAAGTCGCTCCACCTGAGAAATGGCATACATGAGTTTAAGGGTTAAGGACCGCCAACATTTCACTTTTCAGTCACTTCTTGCTGAAGACACACTGCACTGTTGAGAAATTCAGCTACTGAAGGCGGTGGAAGTGTTGTCTGAAACAGGTTGACAATACATCTAAACGCCAGAACATATGCGGTTGGAGGTCGATACAACTCCCCCATAGCGCTTTCTGCAGGCAAGGAAAGGCGACGTGCGCCAACGCGCCAACCGCGCCCTCCAACTGATATGAATCATAACCAATGACAAGACAACAGGTGAATACCCCCACGGAAAAAATTCCACTTTCCTGGCAAATGTCATGGGGTGACTGAAGCAGTCATTGACAAAAATGTCTCCTTACGAACGAAAGTCTGGTGGCTGTTCAGGGCCTCATTCAGGACGCTGAACGACTCCCGCGTCTTGAAGTGGTGTTGCGGATATGCTGCAGTTAGCGCACTCGTTTGTAAAGATCGATGTAAGGCTGAGTTCCTGTTCACAGCGCTCTCGATCCCTCGACTTTCGCAGAATGCGAGCCAGCAGCAGGGACTGACGGCTCTCTACGAAAATAAAAGCAGGTATGATGATGAGCAAGTATGCACCCATCAGACGCCATACGCATAATGTTAAATTTCACGAAGTTTTGTGGGCGCATCCTTCAGAGGAGCAAAATTTATCAGTGTTACATACCATGGAAAGGTACCAGTCACAGCCAGGGGCGGAAAATGGAATTTTGATCGGAGTACTTTTATTCTGGGGGGGGGGGGGCAGAATTTCTCCGGATAGGGCTCCTCTTCTACTGTGAGGGGCGACATCGGCTAAAAAGCCCGTTGCGTGAGCCGCTCAGTCACATACCCTGGATTGCGAGTTGACGAGTTTTTTTTGCTCCTCTAGCATCCTCCGTTCCACACCGTGGCGACGCCCGTGGACCAGGGATGGGGCAGAACTACACCTCTTCCTCCAGCAAGCGACCGAGCAATGCCGCTGGGGAGAATTCTTCCCAGCTCAGCTGCTCCGCATTAAATGCGGCCAGGGAGAACAAGGGACATACGTGCTTTACACGAACTCGTCGCTTGGGCAAAGTGGCCAGCGGGAAAAAGAAATTCAGCGACAACCTTACCCGCTATGTCATCACAGGTTTGCCGCCAGCGTTTTGGCGATGTTGCAGCTAACATCCACCTTCTTTTTTGTACTAATTGGGGGGTTCACGACCCACTTTATGCAACCTGATACTCAGCGCCGTCCACACTGTTCCGCCAGTGGGCCGCGGGATTGGGGAATGTCAGAGCGATGCGAGCGTCGAACCCGGGACCTTTGAATCCAGAGTTCAACATTCTTACTATTCGGTCACAACCGCACCCGATCTAAAATCTTGGTTGGGCACTTGCGGGGTCAGCGGTTTTTTGCCGAGTGCGATCAGGTGTTTTTTTTTGTTTTTCCCTAAATCTTTCGGGAAAAAAAATCAGGTGTTTTCATCAGTTCATTATAAACTGTGAACGAGAGATCAAATGTGGCAGCAATAGAGTAGAAGTTTTTCATGAATGGACTTAATGTTCTGCAAGGGTTTTGAGTAAACTTGAGTAGAGTAAATGTGTTGACGTTAGTTTGAAATGAATGCAAACTATCAGTATGAAATTTGCTTGATATAGTTTTAATTTCCATCTTATTTGCAGCTTAACCAATCGATTCATGCTTAAAGATCGCGCAACCAACAATTCAAAAAAAGCTCGCCGGCATGCCTACACAATTTTAGCGCATTGAAGACAAACGTTAGTTATTTTGCCGACCCGCTCCTTCTGGTTCCTTCCATTCTGCTACCACCCATTGTCCGTATTTCTTCGGGTGTGCCCGTGCCCTCGTTTTTGTCATTGATACAGTTATATCAAGTAATCGCTGAGCGCGTCTCTAGTGTGATAATTTGCCCTGGTCGAGGCTGCGGATTGACCAGTATATTACATTGCAAATTTTTGGAACAAGAAACTTTATCATGGCGATGCATGTTCCGCAAGCTCCTGGCTTCGGCCAAATGATGAAGGAAGGAGCGAGGGTAAGTTTGTAACAAGGTAGTTCTACACTAGTTGAAGGCGAAGGTAGCAAAGCAGTTCACTCATTATTGAGGAAGCATTCATTAAAATTATGATTATATATGATGTGGGAACGTCTGTGATCTTGTTTTAATATGTGCACAGCAGTGGAATTATAAATTTGCATCTTAGGCTGTTATGTAGCTAGGTTTTGATAAAAATATGTTCAAATTATGTCTGCTAGGGTGACTAAGGTGATGTGACCACTTGTTTCTGTTAGAACTGCTTTGTTTTCATTTTGTGAGCAATTTATTACCTGGCAGGCTATGAGTGGGTTGATATATAATGAAGAATAAAGCTAAATTTAACAAAGAACTGGTGAATTTGTGGTTTAAGTCGCTTGATGAATCTTTGGAATTTTTTTTTCCCTTATAACATTTATGGGTAATCTTTACCTTTCGGCCAACACAAACTGCCAAGGTTAGTGATTTGTAAAGAGGTGTATTGTGGGGAACAGTGACGTCACAGAAGTCAGGCAAGTGACGTCACAGGAGTCAGGTGTCAGTAAAGATTACCACCTAACCTAGACTAAGATAATGTAGCATAATATACAAAATGTATGATAGCATAATGTAATCTAACCTAACCTAACTTAACCTAACCGGAAAACCAGAATCCTCCGAAGCAAATTTTTCGGCCATGACGTCATGAAATATATGCGAGATTGTATGCGACACCTCTTTCCAAATCACTAACCTTGGAAGTATGTGTCGGCTGAAAGGTAAAGATTACCCATTTATGAATGTGATTAAGACAATGTTACCACTCATTCCCCAAACTGCAAAGAATGGCACTTTTGATGAGATCTTGTCAGGGTGGGTGGGCAGCTGTGCAGCTGGAGCTCTGATTGGTGAGAATATTGGTACCTGGAGCAGGCAGACCAATAAGGTAATTTGGAAATCAAGCCACTGACATTTCATTACACCTCAACAACAGTGATTAATTATTTGCAAAATAGGGTGGAATATACCACTTACTGCACACAATCTACATCCTCCCCAAAGGAGTATCAACATAGTGCTTCATGGTGTGTTTGTGAATCATGAATTCCTCATTTCTAACTGTATTCCTTTTACAAGTACCTTATGCTCACCATAACATCCATGTCATGATAACAAACATTTTGTGGTGCAATTCCAGGTGAATGGATTACCTATTATGTGCTATGTTATACAATGCTGGTTTATAGCATGTGTGCTTGTGTTATCATTGATATCAGTAGTTGGTTTTACAGCGGAACTTTGCTCCCAGGTCACGTGGTCTCAGGAACGAGATAGAGAGAGAAGACCCGGCATAGTGATCTGCATAAATTAAAAGCGACCAGCAAATATAATTCTCACATCAGTTTTGATAACGAAATAGGTTTTACTATTGACGCTGCTGAAATAAGTAGAATTAAACTTACGAATATCAGCAAATTGCAATACGCTTTCTAATTTACGTCGAGACTGCACTCAGCTCTACTGTATCTGGCAGCGGACGGATGACTGCCAGATGACAAATTGGCGCTGTGGTTAAATTAGCGAAGGATGTGGTTATAAGCCAACTTCCTGAGCAACGGTAGAGAAAACGATAACAAAAGTACACTTAATCAATGTCAACCAAGTTTATAAATCCATACCTGATACTGCCGACATGCTCACGCCGCACAACTAATAAATAATCACAACACATCCCACGAGTAGGACGCTCGTGCACCGACTGATTTGTTGCCTGCCATGTACTGGGATATAGGTTTTGGAATATAAAATGGTTTAAGGAACATTATACTAAACAATCAGTCCAAAATCGTTTTATTCTCACCACCAAGAAACAAGTTTCGTCAATGAAAAAGTTCAGAAAATTGAGTGAAATCAATTCTTGTTAGTAATAAATGTTCTTCGATGTACTTTTTCAGTTCATGTCTGGAATGTTTAGTTGAAGCAAGGAATGACTTGGAAGGATGTAAAGCGACTAGACGGGAGAGCAAATTGCCGCTGTAAAACCGACTAAAGTCACCAAATTAGGTTGCTCTGAAAACACAAAGCGGGAACAGTAATATATATGCAATTGCCTCAAAACTGTGGTTGCAGGACTTAACACATTTTGTAATATTATTTCCAGGATGATTTCAACATCCTGCTGTACTAGTTTTGACATCTCACACCTAACAAGAAATAATTATTTTAACACTGCTCACGCTACATGACCGATGTAGTCTATGCACCCTAAAGCCATAATAACTAACTAACAAGTCCATTACATAGGTGCATGTTTTCCTGATTTGTGTTTAGAGGCTTCTATATAGGTAAATACTAAAAATAATATTGAAAAGGAAAAGATGAAGGAACATGACATAACTTAGCCAGTAAATTTGTGGTTAAAGGTTTTTTTTTAATGAGTTTATGGTGCTAAAGGTGTTTTTATGTTTTCCAATGCAATGTTTATGAACATTATTAATATGATGTGACAACTAATTTCTTCTGCAATTACTTATGTTTTAATTGGCAAGCAAAATAACATGAAAAGGGGCTTGGAGATAGGTATTATAGCATGCAAATAATGTTTTGAGAATGTAACATAGCCTAGCTTAATCCTTTCAATATTTGTTTATGCATGTGAAGCAATTTCAAAGATTTGATCCAAATGTTTGAAATTAGAAAAAAGCATATAATCTAGCCTAGCGTAGCATAGCCTGCTTTTGAAGCGTAGTCAATTTTTAAAGGTTTACATATTTTCATTCTCCTTCTTCAACCTGAGAAACCTAACCTAACAAAACTAGTATTACTGTGCTTTAAGGTATTCACAAGGCAAGTTTTATGCACATTTATCTCTATTAAGCAAACAGAGTGGTTGGGTTTCATTTGTTTACATTAGGCTTGGCTTGTTTTAATTTGGAAAAATGTCTTGTTTTAAAGTTTCTCAAGCAAAGCCAGATTTTTTCTTCAACAACATGTTGAGCTAGGTTAGGTTTTTATTTGAGAAAAATCAGGAAAGATTGGTAAAAATTTTATATTTATTTTGTATTTTTCTTACATGAATTTAAGAATTACCCTAAAGCACAACAGTGCCATCAAACAAGCACTTTTATTTTTCTTTATGGAGGTAAAATGTGTGAATCCTGTCTTGTGAACACCTTAAAGCACTATAATATGAGGTTTGGGTTGGTTAGATTTTTGTTTTTAAAATGTTCAGAAATTTTGTATCAAATTTTTTGAATTTGTGGGAGTGAATTTTCTTAAAAGGGAGGTTAAGCTAGCTTAGGTTATGTTGCATTTTTGTTATTTCTTTAAAACATTTTTGTGCTATGTTACTTAGCTCTAAGCCCCTTTTTGGTGTTATATTCTTTGTCAACTGAAAAGTAAGCATTTGCAGAGGAAATGAGTTGTCACACCATCTTAATCACATTCCTCACCTAGCCTAACCTTTTAAGAAGAAATATAACAACCAGAAAAATTGGGGGAAATTTCAATGACTTTTGTTCTGAATTTTCTAAGTTAAAAAACCCTAATCAAACCAAACCTATTCAGCCTGAGCTATTTCTAAGGCTTAGCAATTTCCAATAAAACATATCCATTTTTTCCAAACCTAAAACTTATCCCAATATATCCAAACCTAACCCATTTGTTTGCTTTGTGGAGGTAAAATGTGTGTAAAGCTTGTCTCATGAACACCTTAAAGCACAATAGCACAACAAACTAGCAGAGCTTAACCTTGCTCTATGGAGGTAAATTGTGTGATTTTGTGTGAAATTGTTTTGTCAATGACCTTTGTCTTCTTCATGTTGAAGAATAATGAAGAAGATTTCATGATGAAGATGTCAGTTATCAAAGTTGAATCATCTTCCTGCTCCATTTCAGCATTTCTCTGGCCTAGAGGAGGCTGTTTACCGGAACATCAGAGCATGCAAGGAATTTGCAGATACTGTGAAGACTGCATATGGTCCTCGTGGCATGAACAAGATGGTCATTAATCACCTGGATAAGCTGTTTGTCACAAGTGATGCTGCAACAATTATCAGGGAACTTGAGGTGAGCAAGATATTCCTTTCATTCATCTTAGATCCATGCTATGCTCTTCATATTTTGTGCATATTTTATATTTTCCTTTGAACGGGCTTGACCTTTTGCCCTACTTGGCAGCTCACACCTGCAAGTACGACCTATATGGCGTGGCCAATCACTCTGGTACACTGCTCACCGGCCACTACACAGCACATTTTGTGCTTCTCATACAACTTTGTGATCAGCATGTTTTAATTTTTAGTGATTTACACCAAATAAGAGTCAGAGCAGAAAGCTGTGTGTGATGTATGTACTGTATGCCACCTTTTCTGGCACATGATAGTGCTGGCATGTCACCCACCATGCAGCCAGGATCTGTGCCGACAAGCCATGTGGCCAGGGGCTTCCTGACACCTGTTGCAGGTGTTAGATGTACTGATCAGGTCAGGTCAGTGCAGCGCTGACCAGTCACATGGCCAAGGCCATTGTGACACCTGTTGTAGGTGTTAGGATGTACTGATCAGTTCAGGTCAGAAAAGTACAGACCAGTTACATGACCAGGGCCACATTGGCCCATATTACTGGCTTTAGCATGTGCTGGTCAATTCAGGTCAGTACAGTGCTCATGATGTAATTGAACAGAAGTGTGCCCAAATACACAATTTTAGGCATTGAAGTAGGGATGTAAGTACAATCTCAAATTGAGATAGATTCCAAATACTGAGGACCATGATTGTCATCAAAATTGAAATTTGAGCCTATTTTGAGATCAGAAATCAGCAGTTCCATTTTCATGGAGCTGACTGGTCTATCATACATTTTCCAGGGGATATATTTTTTATTGATATCCTGATGCCTCAACGAATTTGGACACTGCCATTCTGGCAACTACTATAGGTGATAGGATGTACTGGTCAGATCACTGCCATCCCAATGAAGAAAAGGGGAGGAGTAGTCAAGGGTAAGTTGCCCGTCTCACAATCGAAAAATTGTGGGTTCGAGTCTCACCTGTCGCTACTCTTCGCCCGCTACCAATCGGCGTGAGAGATTGGTGACGCTACATGACTCAACGGTCGATTTGTCGTAAAACCAATAACTAACCAACCAACCAATGAAGAAAAGCATATGATCCCTGTTTGAATCAGTGCAATTTTCGTCTCTGCCTCTGACCGATTCATATTCACATAGGCAATCATCATATCATTTTGTATTTGACTTGCACCTCTATGTACTACAACTGCCCGTGTGCATAGAGGCATAATTTGCAATGAGTGCACCAGGGACCTGCAGCTTTCTCCCCTGAGGTAGCTGATCAGGTCAGCTCAGTACCGGCCAGCCACGTGTCCGGAGTACTGGTCGGACATGCATGCATGCACCGACCAGTTCTCGGTGCTGTCCGACAGGTGGAACACCCTGCTGCCAAGATGATGATCCTCAGCTCTCAGATGCAGGAGCAGGAGGTAGGCGACGGCACCAACTTCGTCCTCATCATGGCCGGCGCGCTGCTCGAGTCTGCCGAGGACCTGCTCAAAGTGGTGAGGCCCATCGCATCTGGAGAACCTTCTCAGCATTGGCAGTTGTCTCGTCTCTGGGCAGTGTGGGCGTTTACAGATGGATTGCCGTGATTCATTTTGTATGCTGTCCGACCGGTCACTGGCGTATCTAGCAATCATCGGAACACCATAGTATGCCAGGCTTGACCACACCACTGCACACCAGTGTGCCCAATTATTTTGTGGAAGCTTACACCTACCCAGAACATTTCTACATCCTGAGTCAAATGCTTTGATTTTTATATCTTCCTTTGGGCGATATCAATTGGATGCTAGTGGTGCATGCTGTCTAAGATGCAGCTAACAGTAACTCCCTTCTACTTCATTGCGTGTAAAGAAAATATACGACCTTCAATATACCAGGAGGTGCTGAGTTGACATCAAAAGTAACAATACAGATTATACTTTATTACCCAACGTTTCGGCCAGGGGCCATCGTCAGGAGTAGTCCATCGTTAGGCCACAGGCCACAGGCCATCGTTACTTTTGATGTCAACTCGGCACCTCCTGGTATATTGAAGGTCGTATATTTTCTTTACACGCAATGTCTAAAACCCAGGAGCATCTAAGAGCCATTCTTCGTTGTATTAAACAATCCCTTCTACTTCATTCCGTTTAGTATCGTTGACTAACTGCACAGAAGCCAACTTGTATTATGCAGTTGAATGCACATTGTAGGTATAATTTAACATCTTGTTTGCATCTTTGATGGGACAAAAATGTTTTACATCCAACACTCAGGCAAAAATGAATGTGTACGTACTGCTGGGCGTGAAGTGCTCATGACCGAGCATGGTAGGCGCTGCCGTTTATGTGCGATCTCTGGCGTGCTGGCGGCGGCCATCCTAGCAGTGTGGACTGTGGTGTGATGTCCTGATGTACTGCCGCCGCCGCCAGGGCCTCACGCCCACCGAAGTAGTTGAGGGGTACGAGATGGCGCTGAAGAAGGCGCTCGAGCTGCTGCCCACGCTCACATGCGGCGAGGTGAAGGACATGAAGAACGAGGCCGAGGTCAGGCGAGCTATCCGTCCGTCCGTCATGAGCAAACAGTACGGCAACGAGGACTTCATCGTCGACCTGGTGACCAAGGCGTGCTGTGAGTACCGGCACCTGTTCCTGCACCCCCTGCCGGTGAGAGTGTGGAGCAGTCTGTGGCTCGTCCATGTGCCATACTGGTGCTGATTACCTGTAGTCTCAGGGGACGAGTGGTCTAGGGGTAAGATGCTCGTCTCACAATCGAAAGGTTGTGGGTTCGAGTCTCACCTGTCGCTACTCTTCGCCCGCGACCAATCGGCGTGAGAGATTGGCGACGCTACATGACTCAACGGTCGACGTGTCGTAAAACCAATAACGAACGAACCTGTAGTCTCACATGTAATGAACGCTAATGATATATATTGCCACTAATAGTTGTATTGCTGGTATGCGGCAATGCATATTTGTTTCTCGAGCCTGGTATCTCACAGGAATATCTTAGACGTTTTTCAAAGGTCTAGGTTTTGTCCTTTATATGACAGCCTGAAGGCTTTGCATTTTCAATTTTGCTAATCGCATTTCCGAAACGACCACGACCCCCCACTGGTTGTTACCGGCGCACGTGAATTTGTAGTCATAATTTTGCAATGCTTGAAGTTTCAAGGGTTAATTGGGATGGCTTATGTGGATCACTTTTTGTCCATTTGTATGACTGAGGTGCAATGGGACAAACCAGCTGACGACGCCGTATGGTCTCAGCTACTGAGCGCGACATAAAGCCACAACCAACCAACCAACCAAACCAGCTGATGCTTGCCTGGGTTGACAAACGTGACACATTGTGGGAACTGGAAACGTACACTTATAAGATGTGTGAGTTGTAAGATCTGGAAGCATTTACTTATTTAGGAATCATATGTTCTCTTTTAATTACTGATGATCAATGTGGGCAAACAAATCCTACCATATTATTGTCTGTCTTAATTGGCGACCTTTGTAGACATTTCCATCATGTACATTTTTTATCGAACTCTTAATCGCTTTTGGAACGGTATCCCACCTGGATGGTTGTTATGAAGTCTCATTCCTATTCATGTCATTTGCCAAATATTTTGCACCCGCTATTTAATTTGAGGGTCACCTCGCGATCTTTGGAGTCCCATCGCGATTTTTTTTAGTGCCCCGACACGAGTTTTATGGGCTCAGCCGATTTATGTGGAGCCCCAACTATAATTTTCTGGTGCCCGGACGGGAATTTTTGGACCCCAACGCGATTTTGGAGAACCCCAATGCGATTTTTCGAGGCCCGGTGCGAATTTTCGGGGCCACGCTGTTTTCATTCAGGGGCTCGACGCGAATTTTTTGCCCCGATGTGAATTTGTGGGGCCCCACCATCTCTCAGGGAAGAGGAATTGTCACATTTGCCCCTTGGTATACGCCACTGTCTGCAATGTCACTAATGCAAATACAAGTACTGTGTAGCTAGTTGCTTACAGCCGTGCAGTTCACGACTTGATTGGCTAAGCTATAGTTCGGTTTATCTGTTCAGGCTTGTTCATAGTTCACGTGTGTTCCATGCTTTTGGGGGGCACTGATGCAGACCCCTATATTTGCAAAGCTGTAGTGTCGTAGCTAATACATTGGTGGCGCCACCAATGAACCCACACGTTAATTTTTAATTTAAATGCCATTTTATAGGAATATATATTTATACGGGCCTATGTTCAATTTATTTCATGGTTTATCATAGCTGGTCATCCAGTTGCGCCTATTTTATTTGTTCTGATTACCTATGCTGCATTGACTTGTGTTGTCATCTGACAGCTATGGAGGGCAGCACCACCCTTTGACAGATGCCTGTATGTTGCACAGTGTCTGCTGCTGTCGCAGTGACCTGACCTGGCCCGTGGGCCGTCTCCGCTCCCAGTGTCGATCCTGCCGGAGAAGACCACATTCAGCGTGGACAACGTGCGCGTGGCCAAGATCCTGGGCGCCGGCCTGTACAGCTCACAGGTGCTGCAGGGCATGGTGTTCCGCCGCGAAGCCGAGGGCAACGTCACCAGCATGGACAAGGCTAAGGTGGCCGTCTTCACCTGCCCGGTCGACATTGCCGCCACAGAGACCAAGGTACGGCCGCTGACGAACACCGGGCTGTGGAACTGGCACGGGACGGGATTCTGCTGTTTGCCTGTCGCTATCAAGCTAGCTCATTTTGTTTCAGCCTGTATGCTGCCACTTGTTTGCTGTTGTGTCTGAGGCTGTGCCGCCAGTCTGCTTCGTGTGTCGCCCCTCTGCCCTCGCAGCCACCCTCGTCTGGAAAAGCTCTGGATGTTGCTCAAACGCTGTGATGCATATAGGCATTGGGCAGGCTATCTTCCGATGAAACCGATTTCGTCATGATTCCAAAATGATTTTTTTCCGGAGCATGGTAGCACGGCCCGTCGGATGGTACACCGCACCTCGGTTACTGAACATGTGGTTTGCTTGCCATCCAGTTATTTTAGGTGTGATCGGGATTAGGTTAGCATGTTTTGTCTGTTTGTATTCAATGTAGTGTTGGAACCTTTGATCATCATTGTAGCACGTTCCGAGTATCACCCACTTGAAATATCATTCAATTCACCTTTCATTAATTGAAACACACTCTATTGGCGTTTCGATCGGTTGTTATGCCATGCAACTAAGGTAATGTTGGCTGTACTTTAGAGATGAATGGAGCGTTCAAGCAACTTGGTGCAAAATGCGTACATGTGGGTTTTTCTGTTGCGTTCGTCGTCACGATAACGGGCAACAGTTACTTCCCCTTCTGTTTAGGTAGTGCGCCTGTGTTAATCTGGCAGCTGTAATTCATGTCTGTGTGTGATGACTGATGTGCCATGTCCTATTTGCAGGGAACTGTTCTGATTAAATCGGCGAAGGAGCTGATGGATTACTCGCGCGGTGAGGAAAGCCAACTAGAAGAACAAATTAAAGCCATCGCCTCATCGGGAGCGAAGGTTTGTACTCGTGAAAAACACGCTGGATCAGGTGTGTGAATTATTATGTCTTATGATGCAAGGACTAAGTAATTCCAGTGTTTGTTGTTTCAATGGGTTTTGGTCAAACGGACTTTGCTTGATCGGCAGTGATTTCCCGACTGTAGCAGTAGTTGGCCGGACCGCACCTGCTGCCGTCTGGCGGCCGGCTGACACGGTCGTCCGTGTGATTGAAACCTTGTCACAGGACCAACTGTGGTTCTGTTACAGAATCGACAGAGGATTGGCCATAGAACCGACTGTGTTTCTGTTTCAGAACCGACTGTGTTTCTGTTTCAGAACCGACTGTGGTTCTGTTACAAAACCGACTTTAGTTCTGTTACAGAACCGACATAGCATTAGCCACAGAACCAACTGGTTCTGTTACAGAACCGACAGAACATTAGCCACAGAACCGACTGTGGTTCTGCGGCTAATGCAGCAGCTCGTACCACGGTGGCCCGGGCTCTCCTGGTCGCCGTCGGTCGCACTCGCGGTGTGCCCAGTCCCACCAGCTGGTGACTTGTAACGGCAGTAATAAATTATTCGTGAAGTATGGTGGAATATACCACTTTCTGAACATTCAAGCGACATCCTTCTCCAAGAAGTATCGACATCCTGCTCCTTGATGCATGCTTATGAAGTCTTCGTGTCTCATTTCTAACAGTATCTCGTGTATAAGTATCATGTTCATGCTCTCATGATGAATGGTGATACGCGAGCATTTCGCAACGCAATTTCAGGTAAAAGGATTACCTATAATGTGTTATGACAGGCAATACCAGTTTATAGCATAGGCATTATTCTCCCTATCCCGAATATAGAACTTCCTAAATTATGAATCTCAAAACAAATGATAAACGTACAGTCATAAGTACCTATACCATTGGTTCAAATTTTAGTCCGACATCAAAAGCATTTAAAATGACGCTAATTCCATGGCAAATTTCGACATCCTACTGTGCTCGTTTCGACATCCTACACCTAACGAAAAAAACATTATTTTAACCCTGTGTAACGGTCACCAGCTGCGGGCTGCGGGTGCTGTCCGGGACACGACCTCCCTCTCGGGCAGTGTGCATAGGGATGCGTGTGGTGATGCTAGCATTCGGCGTCGACGCCGCAACCCTGACCCGACCCGACCCGCAGGTGATAGTGGCCGGAGGCAAGTTCGGCGACATGGCACTGCACTACGTCAACAAGTACGGCATGATGGCCGTCAGGCTGCTGTCCAAGTTCGACCTGCGGCGGCTGTGCAAGACTGTGGGCGCAACGGCGCTGCCGCGGCTGACGCCGCCGTCAGCCGACGAGCTGGGCTACTGCGACCGCGTCTACACGGACGAGCTGGGCGAGACGGCCGTGGTGGTGTTCCGCCAGGAGGCGGCCGAGAGCCGCATCGCCACGGTGGTGGTGCGCGGAGCCACCGACAACCACATGGACGACATCGAGCGCGCCATCGACGACGGCGTCAACAACTTCAAGGCGCTCACTAAGGTGGGTCGACCGTGAGGTTCACCGCCCGGGTCGGTGGTGCTCTCCTCCCTGTGGTGTAGTGACAGCTTAGATGATGATGCTTGTCACCTTATTATACATCATTAGAACTGGTTATCTGGTCGAACCTTACAGTGTGCAACCTCTGCTGTAAGCTACTACAAAATATACATATTTGTCATTTGCTGTTGGGAAATTGGCATGATGGTGTGGTATGGTGTGGTGTGGTTGTCGAGTCGGACAGTGGTATGCCCTGCTGTACATTGTGGTCTGATTGTTGTGGTGTTCTGTTCTGCTGTACATTGTGGTCTGATTGTCGATAATGTTGTGTCAATAGTGTACATCAGTGTAGTGCTGCTTTTGACAGTGTTATTCCTTGCCGTACAGCGCAGTGTAATTGTTGACAGGACGGTCGTCTGCTGCCGGGCGGTGGCGCCTGCGAGATGGAGCTGGCGCGGCTCATCTCAGAGTTCGCCGACACGTGCCCGGGCCTGGAGCAGTATGCCATCAAGCGGTTCGCCGTGGCGCTCGAGACGTTCCCCAAGGTGCTGGCCGACAACAGCGGCAACAAGTCGACGGAGGTGCTGTCCCGTCTGTACGCCGCGCACCAGGAGGGCAAGACCACGGCCGGCTTCAACGTTGAGGTCAGTGGCTGTCGGCCTGTGTGGGGTGCGGCTCCGAGTATGGCGAGCGCCAGGCGTGGGCCGGGCTGTTGGGTATCTAGGACGCCACAGCACTACTGTCTGGATCGCGGTGTCACTTCCTTAACGTTAATGACTGGTCTGCAGCCCCGTTAGCTGAAAGCAGTACGTGATGGCTACGATTTGTAACGGGATCTGTGTCGCGATGCGTTCCGAATTTTGTCGTTGCCATCATTTTTATTTTCATTTGATTTCGGTGAAAATTCTATCATTCGTTTTCTCTCAACCTCTATCAGCTAAAGCTGCTGTATTTCATTTTAACATTTCATTTTAAATTATACTTGGCTTTCTTTTGTATATTTCAAATGTAAGCTTTCCGACGCCAACCATGTGTCTGCGCTTAAGACCAATGAGTTGGTATGGACATTCTACGAAATAATGCGACATGAAGTTGGTAAAAAATGTAGTTTTTTTCCTTTAAAGCACTCAGACACTGATGCATAATATCCAAATATACGCATTATGTATGCCATATTCCACTTGTTCTTAAACCAAGCTCTAGATATTTCAACAGCACAGGTAATTAATACTTACACACGGAATATCAGGAGTCAAAGAAAAATTGATCAAATTGATACCAATTAATTTAGCTAAACTTACCAAGGGCACAATTTCCACACGTTCTGAGTATTCCTTGTCTTTGTACTGTAGCATCATGTACTGGAAAGTGTTCTACAAGGAACTCACGATAGACTGGAAGCCCACGAAGCGCCTCATTCTCCTTCGCCTCAAAGCTGGTAACTGAAGGTCTACGTGTAAGTTGGTTAACGTCGTAAAGCTTAGAGTAGGCGGGGGTGCGGTAGTCTTGGGAAACTGTCTAACTTGAACTGGCAGGTCATAGTTAAACCTTCAGATTCACCCTACCCAACTCAGTTGTGTCCATTGTCCAACCTGGTTATAGTTATTCTTGATTGATGTCCTGTCCAACTCAACCTGAAAAACCTGGCATGAACTAGTCCTACCCAACCCAAGTGAAGCCACCTTATCCAGCCGCAGTGTTAGTTAGTTATTGGGGTCTAGGGGCGCATCGACTGCGTCGGTCATGCAGCGCCCTGAAAATAATGGTTTATCGTTAGATGTGAGATGTCGAAATGAGTACAGTAGGATGTTGAAGTTTCCCATGGAAAGTCATATTTTAAAAATATATTTGAATCCTTCGAGCTCAAATTTCAGCCAATAGTTTACTGATAGTGTACAATTTTAATTCCTTTTCAGAGGTAGCCAACATGCGGGTAAGGGTTACTATATCAATGATGATAATGCATGATTATATCAGCTGGGGCCCCAACGTTAGCAAACCTATGCTTGCCTTACGTCACCAGTCCACCCTAATCCTACCCTTCCTTACCTTACCTTGCCTTTTCTTAACCTGTCTTACCTTACCTTGCCTTTTCTTAACCTGTCTTACCTTACCTTGCCTTACCTTACCTTATTTTACCTTACCTTACCTTATTTTATCTTATCTTGTCTTACCTAGCCTTACCTACCGTACCAACCTTGCCTTATCCACCTTACCCAATACCCGGCCCAACTTTGCCCAACCAAATACTTCGTCGTTTTGAAGAGGTTAAGCTGGATAGCTTGGCACAGAAGCATAACCGTAAGCTACGTGAATGTTTGGAGGCTTGTTGGCGCTCTCCACCAGGACTCCACCAGGATGGCCGGTCAAGGGTCGAAGACATCGTTGAGCGCAGAGATGCATCGTTTGAGCGGCCGCAGTGACGGACGGAGGTCGCCGTTTGTCTATTGATCTCGTACTATTAATTATTTGCCAGCTATGTGGACGTGTGAAGGGCTCCCGGCCGCACGCAGTGCACCAGTTCGTGTGTACCGCAGCCAGTCGTGGGCATGCGCCGCGCATGGCAATTATATTGACCACGGTCGATGCAGTGCGGGACAGGCGTCTGGTGTCGGCCGTCCCCTGGGTGTTCTCCGTTACCACCACGCTGGCCCGTCCCCTGGGTGTTCTCCGTTACCACCACGCTGGCCCGTCCCCTGAACCTCCGTCACCACCACGCTGGGTCGTCCACTGTGTGTTCTCAGTTACCACCACGCTGTCCCGTCCTCCACGTTCATTTTCCCTCCGTGTTGTCCCGTCCCCTGGGTTATTGTCCGTTACCATCACGCCGACCTGTGTCCTGTGTGTCCCATATTATAATTGATGAGTGTGGGAGGCACAGTTGGAGCGGGAGCCGTGAACCTGACCTGTGACTTGCCCATGTCTGTTCTGGGTACGCTTCACAGCGATGCCATAAATTGAACGTGTCTGGCCTTCCCGACCCAGTTTGTTTTGCTTGGTTGAAAGGGTATTGATGTCGTCCACAAGGGCCACTAAGTTGTTACACACTTGCCACTGACACCACTCGTGCACAGCTTGGTAATTGATGCCCGGACAGAATGGCTCAATGTAGCGACGGTCAGGTGAACAACAAACACCTGTTTTCCGGTTGGTGTGACTGGAATAATACAGTGATGGCGTCGCCGTGCTGCCTGTGAGTTGCCGTGACAACCCACCCTTGCCCTCCCATTCCCTCGCATGCACACCTCCCCCTCAAAGGCACTAGTTTTGATAGGAAATATGATCGACCATCCGCACGATATGATGCTATACATGATCATATGCTAGGCATGATTGACCACGAGATATTATCCGCGCTACGCCGATATATGTAGATATGTGCCATGCTATATTATCTAGCTACGTTCCAACTATGTGGTTGATAATGTATGTATGTATATATATATATATATATATATATATATATATATATATATATATATATATATATATATATATATATATATATATATATATATTCCCTCATATGTGTATTCCAGTTATGTTCCGCTCTGCCTAATGATGAGCTTACTAATGTGCATCTCTCAGGTCGATGTGATGCGCTTCGAAATTGAAGGCCATAATAATCTACACCAATGATAGGACGTAGCACGGCGAAATGTTTCTGTTTAATGGCATTCGGATTATAAAATGACATGCCAGCTTCCACGATAATATTATTTTCTTCCCATTGCTTCGTTGTTTAGCTTTTTAACATTGATATATCCCGTCATTAGCGTCATTAGCTCTAGCTCTATCAGCAGAGCGGTCACTTCGGTAACACTTTTTTGTCCCAGATTGTCACCAAACTGACATGACCGGCAATTTCAGCATGCATTGTTGGTAGACGGAATACCACAACTTGTACATAGCCATCAATGTTTCCGGATCCCGTTTAATGAATCTTATTGGATTCCTTGCGTTTTAGCAATATGTTAGGTTGTAAATGATATGCTAATTAACAGTTTTTGAATGGGGTACTATCCCAAACGTCACTTTCCTGGTGTTTAGCTGATTAAGACAGGTATCGACGTCCTGTGTTTAAGCGTTGTCTGAAACAGAAAGCGTTATATTATGCGGATGCAGTCGACGATTGGTGGGCGCCTGGCCGAAGAAATCGGCGATCAGTTAGTCCGGAATGTAGCGAAATAGGCCTCAGCCAACGATACATTAACGAAGCCAACGATACATTGCAACGATGCGTTGATCGCCGAGGCATGGCGTTTCGTCTTGTTTCGGGTGTGCTTCATTCGCCTGTTGTTTTCATGGCAACGGAATTCGTCGGTGATGGACCACGAACAGCGCACAGGGAACGGCTAAAAAAGTGCACATGGGAAGGCACTCTATAGCACAACAATGCATGCAATCGAATAGTGTTGTCGGAAGCACGCAATGCATGTGGCCCTTTCGGTTGAACTCCGGCCGTAGAATGTTACGTTGCCTTGGATTGGTGATGTCCTCGATGGACGAAAAATATATCTGGGAAGATGTGCTGAGAGCTGCAACACGTTCTAAAAGCTGCAACACAATGAAGGCACCTCAGGTGCGACCCGGTGAGCTTAAGAAGCGGTCCTCTCCAGCAACGTAGGTGTGGTGATGATTGCTTAACAGTCTATAGCGCCACGGTGGTAGTCGCACGTTAGGTGGCCCGACGTTATGCGACGCGACGGGCATTCGAGTAACGAGAATATCTTTAGTGCCGTTCGGCGCAATTCGATTTTGCCGGGTGTGGCCCATGCGGCGATGTATCGTCTCTCACACGAGCGTCGGGCTGTACACGGCGCGGTGTGTGCCGTGAGACGCCCATCATTGCTGATTAATTTGACACGGTCAAGCTGGCATGGACTGCTCCAGGGCCTCTGTTGACTGCGTGGCAGGTGGCCGGGCGGTGCTCATGGCATTGCTGGGGGCGGTGTCCGGAATGGTGTTCGGGGCGGTTCTTGGGGCAGTGCCCGGGGCGGTGCTCGGGATGGTATTCGGAATGGCACTCGGCGTGGTGCTCGGGGAGTGCTCTCGGCGGTGCCGGCTGGCGAGAACTGCGTTGACAGTGCGCAGTTCTCGGTCAGTCGTGACCGGACTATGGCGGGGCGGGGCACGAACTGCGGCAGATCTCACGCGACTGCGTCACAACCGTCGGGCCGGGCGGCGCGCCACGCGTATGCCGCACAGCAGGAATGCGCACCTTGGGTCCGATGCGGGAACGGGATGTGTCCGATAACTGGTCGTGTATTCAATACCCGACCGGCGTGCCCTCGATATGTGACGGCGACAAATGCGTCGTCTGCGTTTCCGTGACACACGGCCGGCAATCAGCTGCTGTCCGTCCTTGTGGACGCAGTTTATTATTGTCGCTCCGGGCCCGCTCAGGCGTTCTAATTTATGATGTAAAAATAGGCGAGTTGTTTGTACTGTTACGTACTTGGCGGTGTAAACACAGAAGTCACGAGGGTCTGTTTAGTGAAAACATCTCGGTAGACATGTTTTGGCGGTGCCCATGCAGTCGGAATGTTTGAATGGCACAATCAATCATGCGCCACAGTTGACGTCTGGGAAACAATTTGTGTCATAATTGCTGGTGCCTAATTGTGATGTTTGCCATTTCAAGGACGGGTGTGGTAAGAATGCGATTGTAATCGGTAGACAATTTGCTCGAACTGTTCGTACCAAGTTATTATCAATTGACTTCTGATGATCTCTTACTTAGTAGTGGCTAGGAGTCGGCTATCAACTCCAACACCATACCGCCCGTATGATATCAAGGCTTAAGACCCACCAACTCGCACGCACATAGGAACTGTATCACCGGGAAAGTTTACACCCTCACACATATGCAATGATCTCTGATAGAGACTGGTAAATGGGACCTTCCCCATTGATTCTTTTCATAAGCTATTGTACCCGTCCTATGACCATTCATGACATTTGGGTGGCCAGCAAATATTACCGGCCAATTGTCTGGGATTACATGAGATGTAAGTACGGTTATTCAGAGAGCACACTTCCCTCACAGTCGTGTGATTGATATGCCAGTCGCAGCTCTGACTTGACCCATTGCATTTCCTCGCAATCAGCCCCGACCCCTGGGTGTGCCGATCAACCCCGACCCCGGGTGTGCCGACTGCAGACCCCTGGGTGTGCCGATCAGCCCCGACCCCTGGGTGTGCCAACTGCAGACCCCCTGGGTGTGCCGACTGCAGACCCCTGGGTGTGCCAATCAGCCCCGACCCCTGGGTGTGCCAACTGCAGACCCCCTGGGTGTGCCGACTGCAGACCCCTGGGTGTGCCGACTGCAGACCCCTGGGTATGCCGATCAGCCTCGACCCTTGGGTGTGCCCATCAGCCCCGACCCTGGGCTGTGCCGATTCATTTTGAATGCTGATTGCCAGCTAGGCTGACGATATTCTAGACGACGTAGCTGGATTAATAAATTTGGCTCGTCGTGGATAACCATAGTGGCTGACGACACTTCAGGAGGAAATATGTCGATATTCTCCATCGCCCTGGCAATAATATCCGGTACCTGTGCCGCTCAGTAGGCGTACCTGGTGTCATATTTCGCCACGCTCTGTAGTGTGTAATGACGCCACACAGCGCTGTCTGGTGTGCGATGACGCCACACGACGCTGTCTGGTGTCTGATGGTACCACACGGTGCTGTCTGGTGTGTAATGACGCCACACGACGCTGTCTGGTGTCTGATGGTACCACACGGCGCTGTCTGATGGTACCGCACGGCGCTGTCTGGTGTCTGATGGTACCACACGGCGCTGTCTGGTGTGTGGTGACGTCACACGGGGCTGTCTGGCGTGTGGTGACGTCACACGGCGCTGTATGGTGTGTGATGACGCCACACAGCACTGTCTGGTGTCTGACGGTACCACACGGGGCTGTCTGGTGTGTGGTGACGTCACACGGTGTTGTCTGGTGTGGTGACGTCACATGGCGCTGTATGGTGTGTAATGACGCCACACGACGCTGCCTGGTGTCCGATGGTACCACACGGCGCTGTCTGGTGTGTGGTGACGTCACACGAGGCTGTCTGGTGTGTGGTGACGTCACACGGCGCTGTATGGTGTGTGGTGACGTCACACGGCGCTGCATGGTGTGTGATGACGCCACACAGCACTGTCTGGTGTCTGATGGTACCACACGGGGCTGTCTGGTGTGTGGTGACGTCACACGGCGTTGTCTGGTGTGGTGACGTCACACGGCGCTGTATGGTGTGTGGTGACGTCATACGGGGCTGTCTGGTGTGTGATGACGCCACACGGCGCTGTCTGGTGTGTGGTGACGTCACACGGCGCTGTATGGTGTGTGATGACGCCACACAGCACTGTCTGGTGTCTGACGGTACCACACGGGGCTGTCTGGTGTGTGGTGACGTCACACGGCGTTGTCTGGTGTGGTGACGTCACATGGCGCTGTATGGTGTGTAATGACGCCACACGACGCTGCCTGGTGTCCGATGGTACCACACGGCGCTGTCTGGTGTGTGGTGACGTCACACGGCGCTGTATGGTGTGTGGTGACGTCACACGGCGCTGCATGGTGTGTGATGACGCCACACAGCACTGTCTGGTGTCTGATGGTACCACACGGGGCTGTCTGGTGTGTGGTGACGTCACACGGCGTTGTCTGGTGTGGTGACGTCACACGGCGCTGTATGGTGTGTGGTGACGTCATACGGGGCTGTCTGGTGTGTGATGACGCCACACGGCGCTGTCTGGTGTCTGATGGTACCACACGTCGCTGTCTGGTGTGTGGTGACGTCACACGGGGCTGTCTGGTGTCTGATGGTACCACCCGGCGCTGTATGGTGTGTGGTGACGTCACACGGCGCTGTCTGGTGTCTGATGGTACCACACGGCGCTGTCTGGTGTGTAATGACGCCACACGACTCTGTCTGGAGTCTGATGGTACCACACGGCGCTGTCTGGTGTCTGATGGTACCACACGGGGCTGTCTGGTGTGTGGTGACGTCACACGGCGCTGTCTGGTGTCTGATGGTACCACACGGTGCTGTCTGGTGTGTAATGACGCCACACGACGCTGTCTGGTGTCTGATGGTACCACACGGCGCTGTCTGATGGTACCGCATGGCGCTGTCTGGTGTCTGATGGTACCACACGGCGCTGTCTGGTGTGTGGTGACGTCACACGGGGCTGTCTGGCGTGTGGTGACGTCACACGGCTCTGTATGGTGTGTGATGACGCCACACAGCACTGTCTGGTGTCTGACGGTACCACACGGGGCTGTCTGGTGTGTGGTGACGTCACACGGCGTTGTCTGGTGTGGTGACGTCACACGGCGCTGTATGGTGTGTAATGACGCCACACGACGCTGCCTGGTGTCTGATGGTACCACACGGCGCTGTCTGGTGTGTGGTGACGTCACACGAGGCTGTCTGGTGTGTGTGGTGACGTCACACGGCGCTGTATGGTGTGTGGTGACGTCACACGGCGCTGCATGGTGTGTGATGACGCCACACAGCACTGTCTGGTGTCTGATGGTACCACACGGGGCTGTCTGGTGTGTGGTGACGTCACACGGCGTTGTCTGGTGTGGTGACGTCACACGGCGCTGTATGGTGTGTGGTGACGTCACACGGGGCTGTCTGGTGTGTGATGACGCCACACGGCGCTGTCTGGTGTCTGATGGTACCACACGGCGCTGTCTGGTGTGTGGTGACGTCACACGGGGCTGTCTGGTGTCTGATGGTACCACACGGCGCTGTATGGTGTGTGGTGACGTCACACGGCGCTGTCTGGTGTCTGATGGTACCACACGGCGCTGTCTGGTGTGTGGTGACGTCACACGGGGCTGTCTGGTGTGTGATGACGCCACACGGCGCTGTCTGGTGTCTGATGGTACCACACGGCGCTGTCTGGTGTGTGGTGACGCCACACGACTCTGTCTGGAGTCTGATGGTACCACACGGCGCTGTCTGGTGTCTGATGGTACCACACGGGGCTGTCTGGTGTGTGGTGACGTCACACGGCGCTGTCTGGTGTCTGATGGTACCACACGGGGCTGTCTGGTGTGTGGTGACGTCACACGGCGCTGTCTGGTGTCTGATGGTACCACACGGCGCTGTCTGGTGTCTGATGGCATCACGTGCGAGCGTTTGATGTGTGACGTGTGCTGCCGACAGGGTGAGGGGGCCGAGACGACGCTGGACGCCGTGGAGGCGGGCATCCTGGACCTGTGGCTGGTCAAACACTGGGCGCTCAAGTATGCGGCGTCGGCCGCCTGCACAGTGCTGCGGGTGGACCAGATCATCATGGCCAAGCGCGCCGGCGGCCCCAAGCCGCCGGCCCAGAAAAACGACTGGGACGAGGACTAGCCGGCTCGCAGGTGGACGGCTCGTGCTGGCTCTGCGTGAAGTGCCGCGCCGCCACGCCACCTGTCGCCACGCAGCCACGCCGCCAGCCGGTGCACGAGTCACATTTCCATGCGCTCGATTAACAGTCTGTCGGCATGCTGCTGTTTTGTTCACTGGACTGACGTTGATTCAGTTGTCGGTGTGAAATTGTCAGGTCACGTGGAGCTGTGTCGTGTGCAGACAGCTTGGACACGTTGAATACAATGGCATCTCGTCTCACGTTACAATGACGTTTCATCTCACGCAACATTAGCACCTTGTGTTGCGCTTGTGGCATATTTTTGTTTTGCGTTGCAGGGATATTTCGTCTCGCGTTGCAGTGGCATCTTGTCTCAGGTTAGGGACATTTTCCGTGTTACCGTGACATTTCGCCTCACGTCCTGGCGCCAAAGAAGACACTGTCCGGGGTATTTCACTCACAAACTCACCATCGCGGATTAGTTCGGGACGCCTCTTTAGTTACCCCGAGTGGGAAAGTATCATAATGCACTTGTGCTTCTCGCATAAAACAGATGAAAACCATGTACTGGCAAAAGGCGCCCACTAAATACATCAATGAGCTAATGGACGCGGTGTTTATTCCAAATGTTTAGCGGCTAAGTGATATTCACCGGGTGGCAAGCTTCAGAAATGTGGTCCAGGAAGGCTTTTTAGTTCGGTATTCCCATAAATGCCAGAGGAACGTAATTTAGCTACTGTGGAAGTCTCCAGCTTCAGAATGCCGGTGCAGCTTATCGTTGGAATGCGTGCTTCTTGTTTTGAAATTGAAGGCAAAACTGGTTGTTGCGACACGGCGGGACCTAAGCTGCTCGGGTTGTTCCACTGCTTTGTCCATCCAGCAGTCTCCTGTCGAGCGTTCGAGCAGACAATGAAACTGGCGCACCCCAGTGTGTCCAGTGCTGAAGCAAGTTTTCAACCATGCTGAATACCAAAAGAACGCTAGGTTATCTTTTCCTCAACGAGGGGCCATTCGAGACAATATGCTCTATTCCCAGCCATTCAATGCAGTTCCTTCATTGGTCAATCAAGCATTTCAGGCCGGTTCATGCATTTTTTGTACTCCTTAGTTTAATTTAACTGTCTAATAACTGTTTAATACTTACCGCTGTACATGTTTACTGCCTTATTGGTTACTTATTGAAAGCCGCCATGGCATCATATACCGTTTCACACGAGGGCTGCGTACCACTGTGACTGTTGGGAACTATTTGACAACTCTGCTATCTGTGCGTGATATCTTATCTTATATTATATGATTATATATCATACTGTCTTATATTATATTATTAAATCGCATATCATGTTATATTACTTATTATTTATCATATACAATTTCATATTATAATCACATCACATAAAACTGTCTCCAGGGCATGGAGAAACCGGACGCGTTTTCGAACTTGTATTTGCTGTTTTATTAGCGACACACAAGCGAATGCACAAGCAATTAAATATCATGAGCAACATCAACCCAGTGCATTATACATGTGTGGTAGACCGGTTCACGCGCTGCACCTGTCATCCATTCACGTGCAGTTGGCGGGCGCGGAAGATGTAAGGTGCGAACAGCGGACGTGTGCGCCGCCTGTCCCCGCTCCCGGCAGCTGGGTGTATCGCAGCTCCACCGAACGTGCCGACTGTTGAGGGCTCATCCTCCACGGGGCCTCCAGTGTGATACGCGGAGAGAGCAGTTCTATTTCCAAAGGTGCCTCGAGTCAAGCGGAAACCCTCATACTTGGTTGGCTGCGTCGAATCCAGTCAAAACTCGGTAGACTAGTCTCAGCAATGTGTTGGACCCTATCGACACTGCAAGCGCGCGTAGTACCGGGGTTTAATCAGTTTCCCGTGTCGCATGGTTCAAGGTTGGGACCACAATAAGACGCGCACCTCGATGCCGCGTTTGGCAAGCAGTTATGTAGGTGGTATGTACAGATCACACCTAATAGTTTTATTGCGCGAGAGGGGGGGGGGGGGAGGCAGTCTGGTACATCGAATTGCAGGATGTCTTGGAGCTGGTTGCTGACTCGTGACTATTGTCACAGTCATGATTAGCTGAGGGAGTTAAAACTGGAGACGTACGTGCGGCCAAGCAGTTCATTATCTGTTGTCTTGTGAGTCGTCGCAGTCAGTCGAAAACTAAATAGTGCGGGAGGTGCGAATGCTTTCGCGTTCAGATTTTTTCAACTGAGTTTGAATAATGATCTGATAATTTATGATTTTATGGATTACCCTTCAGAATTATGATTTTACGGTGAAGACGCGGAACAGCGAGCTGTCGATTCCTTCGTGTGCTGGACACCGTGTGTTGGTTCATTCAAAGTAGGTGGAGCCTGTCCCTGACCTGGGCACCTGCGCCACTTGGATGGTGGAGGACGAGGAAGGTCTGAGCCGACAAATGTGGGTGGAAACAACTACATGAGGAGGGGAGGGGATCGTTAGGCAGAGTCGAATGTATAGGAGCCCACGGTGATTACGCTATTAACGGCGCAGCCCGGCAATTTGGAAGTCGGCAAATGCGCCGCTTCACTTTGTGCCGAGGAGGGACGGCACACGCTGGGGTGGGGGGTCTTTTCCCGGTCCACTACTTACATGAAACAATGCAGAGTTAATGCTACGGCCGTCTCTCGGTCTCCCTTCTCCAACGCGGCCAAACAAGCAGATAGATGACCGAACAATGGTGCAGAGCTGAGCACAACTGGCGCAAACAAACTCACCTCCGGCTCCACATACTCTCTTCAGGCACCAAGCCGTACGACATCCTGTCCGGCATGTGTGGGCGACGACACGTTCACTGTTGACCCTCTCATCACATTACATCCGAGGGCGTGTGAGTCAGGGTGGTGCAAGATTCTTACTGACGCGACGCCTCATGATACGGTAGCATCCCGCACCACTGCAACATCTCATTGGTGTGATGAAATGCGCGCTGTTTGGGTGTGGTCCGCGACGGGCCGGAGCCGCCCAGCTGTAGCCGGCCGGGCAGGGCGTGGTGGCAATTGTGTGGTGGTAGTGGTTCCGTTAGACGGGCTGTTGCAGGAGCCGTCCCGCTGTTCCGTCAGGCGGGCCAGGTAGGAGCCGCCCCGCTGTAGCTGGTCCGACAGCACGTGGTGACGATGGTGCGGTGGTAGTGGTCCCGTCAGGCGGGCTGGGGCAGGAGCCGCCCCGCTGTAGCTGGTCCGACAGCACGTGGTGACGATGGTGCGGTGGTAGTGGTCCCGTCAGGCGGGCTGGGGCAGGAGCCGCCCAGCTGTAGCCGGTCCGACAGCACGTGGTGACGATGGTGCGGTGGTAGTGGTCCCGTCAGGCGGGCTGGGGCCGGAGCCGCCCCGCTGTAGCTGGTCCGACAGCACGTGGTGACGATGGTGCGGTGGTAGTGGTCCCGTCAGGCGGGCTGGGGCAGGAGCCGCCCAGCTGTAGCCGGTCCGACAGCACGTGGTGACGATGGTGCGGTGCTAGTGGTCCCGTCAGGCGGGCTGGGGCAGGAGCCGCCCCGCTGTAGCTGGTCCGACAGCACGTGGTGACGATGGTGCGGTGCTAGTGGTCCCGTCAGGCGCGCTGGGGCAGGAGCCGCCCCGCTGTAGCTGGTCCGACAGCACGTGGTGACGATGGTGCGGTGGTAGTGGTCCCGTCAGGTGGGCTGGGGCAGGAGCCGCCCCGCTGTAGCTGGTCCGACAGCACGTGGTGACGATGGTGCGGTGCTAGTGGTCCCGTCAGGCGCGCTGGGGCAGGAGCCGCCCCGCTGTAGCTGGTCCGACAGCACGTGGTGACGATGGTGCGGTGGTAGTGGTCCCGTCAGGCGCGCTGGGGCAGGAGCCGCCCCGCTGTAGCTGGTCCGACAACACGTGGTGACGATGGTGCGGTGCTAGTGGTCCCGTCAGGCGCGCTGGGGCAGGAGCCGCCCCGCTGTAGCTGGTCCGACAGCACGTGGTGATGATGGTGCGGTGCTAGTGGTCCCGTCAGGCGCGCTGGGGCAGGAGCCGTCCCGCTGTATCCGGTCCGACAGCACGTGGTGCGGTGGTAGTGGTCCCGTTAGGCGGGCCGGGGCAAGACTGAGTAGGAGGGCTTCGCCAGGATCGGGTACTCGCTGGTGTTTCCGAGGAAAGTCAACTGCATCCCATCCGGACGACGTATGATCACCTGGTTCACATCACCCATCGACATCGGCAGGGACTCTGTAACACCGGAGACTAGCGTCGGCTCGGACACAACATACACACATCACATACGTCACATCACATACGTCACATCACATACGTCACACATCGGCAGTGACTCTGTAACACCGGAGACTAGCGTCGGCTCGGACACAACATACACACATCACATACGTCACACATCGGCTGGGATTGTAACACAGGGAACTAGCGTCGGCTCGGACATAACATACACACATCACATACGTCACACATCGGCTGGGATTGTAACACAGGGAACTAGCGTCGGCTCGGACATAACATACACACATCACATACGTCACACATCGGCTGGGATTGTAACACAGGGAACTAGCGTCGGCTCGGACATAACATACACACATCACATACGTCACACATCGGCTGGGATTGTAACACAGGGAACTAGCGTCGGCTCGGACATAACATACACACATCACATACGTCACACATCGGCTGGGATTGTAACACAGGGAACTAGCGTCGGCTCGGACATAACATACACACATCACATATGTCACACATCGGCTGGGATTGTAACACAGGGAACTAGCGTCGGATCGGGCATAGCATGTACACGTCATATACAACATACATCGCCTGGGACTCTATAACACAGAAAGCTAACGTCGGCTGGCGCTCGTACTTTTTAGCGCATCAACGTGCACCCTAGGCATAGGAATGTTTCAAAACGTAAGGGGAGATGGACACGTACCATTGCTACCCCAACTAAATGTTGGAATGTGCTACTCTGGTCCCTCTTCCGATGCCCATGTTGAGCACATTACTAAACCGACTTTCAAGTTCTGAAATTTATTTTAAAAAGCAGCGACGACTTGGGTACCTTATTGTCGATGTGAAAGTGACACTGGTGGCACCTCACCTGGCTCCACGATGGGTTTGTAATGGCCCCGACAGTACTGGAACACATTCCAGCCCAGCAGGACGACAAACTCAACCAGTTCTGCTGCCATCACCACCGAGATGCCCAGGTAGAGGGACATGGCGCCGCCCAGACTGCTCAGCAGCGTTTGGGCCTGCAGCCCAAGACGAGCGATCACACAGGGGTCGGAACGGTCACACAGGGGTCAGGGCGGCTATTCGGGTCAAGACGGACGCGCAGAGGTAAGAGCGGTCGTATAGGGTTAAGGCGGTCACAGAGGCCAGGACGGTCGCACAGGGATCAGAGCGGTCGCATAGGGTTGCGGCGGTCACACAGAGGTCAGAGCGGTCTAAAGAGATCACGGCGGCCACACGGCGTGTCAGGTTGCTGCAAACGACCGGACGGTCACGCGGTGATCATGGCCACACAGGGGTCAGGACGGCCAGTGGTTACAGCAGTCGAGCGTCGTCGAAACGCATCTCGACACCACCCGTTTGAATCCGTCGGTTAGCGCTGCAGCTATCCAACGCTCGCATTACTATCGGCGAAGCGCCACGAAGTTCTGCAGCAAAGCTCACATGACTCGGGACATCAACACCATGATGAAAACCAGCGTGTCGCCAAGGAAAATTTCAGTGAAATAACACCGTAGTTTGTGGCCGGCCTACCTCGTACTGCGGCGACTGTATTATGCTCTGCGTGTTGAGCGTTTTGAAGAAAACCTTGATCTCGAGTATGTTGGTGGGAAGCTCGCTCAGGTCAGAAGGGGTCAGGTCCTTCAGATCGATGTTCATTCGGTACGCTGCTGCGCTCTGGAATATTCGAAGTTGGTTCAGTTTGTCCGGGCTTCCGCCGGTGGTATATTTCCTGTTAATGGGTAATGGGTGGCGTTGCCTATTCACTCAACAAAAAGAACACAAAAAATCCACAAGACAGCCTATGCACATACCCTCTATATTTCCTCAGTTCATGTCAGTTTCCGAAACAGGGAAAGCGTTCTCATTCTTTCCCATTCCCCTCCCCTCCACTTCCCCCTGTTCTGCAGTTCAAACATTGGCGCCAACGGCACTCAGATACATGGTTAGTGGCATTCATCGGTGACAACTTCGTACTTTGTACACATGGCAATAAGAATCAGACATATTGCAAGCGAAACATTTGCATTATTTGCGTTCCTATTTCGAATATCAAGCTTCAAGCTGGGGGAGCGAGGCATCCGAGCGCGGATGAGATCAGTGCGCGAGCTGCAACATCCCACGGCTGTTCCATAGGTACCCACCCCAAGCCCACCACAGCACCGCCGGGCACTGCTCTCGCTCCAGAAACGCCGGCTCGCTCTGCCACAGAGCCGAGGAGCGCGAACAGCGCACCTCCCGGAACACGTCCGGCGACAGCGGCAGCTTACGTGCTGGCGGAGATACCGCTCACCGACACGGAGGAGGTGCGCACCGGCGAACAGCATGTACGGAGAACGGTCATGGTCTCGTCGGGTATTGCAGCTGCTTGGTAGTTAGGGGGACGCTCAGTGCTATTTTTAGAAGTTTGATGAGGCACATCCATTTTCGATACATTTTTGGGACTGTGTGAGGCATGCCAGCTGTAAATCTTTCCGTTGCAACATAGTTTGTAAAATGTCAAATAAATTCTGGTGTGCTTGAGACTACAACTATTGCTCTGTAACTCCACGCGTATTGTTTCTCCAGCAGTAATAATATAGCAAGCACTGAGTCTGACAAACCACTCTCTCTCTCTCTCTTTCTCTCCGTCTCCGTCTCCGTCTCCGTCTCCGTCTCCGTCTCCGTCTCCGTCTCCGTCTCCGTCTCCGTCTCCGTCTCCGTCTCCGTCTCCGTCTCCGTCTCCGTCTCCGTCTCCGTCTCCGTCTCCGTCTCCGTCTCCGTCTCCGTCTCCGTCTCCGTCTCCGTCTCCGTCTCCGTCTCTCTCTCTCTCTCTCTCTCTCTCTCTCTCTCTCTCTCTCTCTCTCTCTCTCTCTCTCTCTCTCTGATCTATGATACCCCAGCAATACGGATGTCATTGATCAATTACGAATGCCTCCGTAGGCTCCTTGATGACATAGCTTAGCACCGACGTAGACTCCTGTGACTGGATCTAGAAGATAAAACCAACAAGGTTTACCAAACACAAATGGTCAAAGTATTTCTGAAGTTAACGGACGGAAACACGTCATGGTGTTCGCCGTATTTTGTTCTCTAGCCAATCTAGCCTAGGACAAAGGTTGGTGGGAATTGAAATTGATTCACCCGCACTTCGAAGGATGGGAAAGTATACAGCACTGCCTAGGGAGGTCTCATCGCCCAGCGCTGCACTGTTTTGGCATCGATAATGTTGTGTGAAGCATGAAGCGGTAATTACGTGCGTTGGAGGTAAATACAGCGATTTGAACCATCGACGCAACGAACAATACTTGAAAACTGTACGGCGCCAAAGCCCAGCAACAGTTGCAGTTATTGCGCATTAGGTAGACAATAACACAACACAGGAAACTATAGGGACCAATCATCCACAGTCCACAGAGCCCACAGAGCCCACAGAGCAGCCATTGACGACCGGACGCCACCTTACCGACTCACGAATAAAAACACCTTGCCATCAGCGCAGTTAATGACTGCAGACAGTCGCATGAGCAAGGGCCGCTGAAGTACCTGACCAAACGTGACAAACAACTGACTGTGCTCATGGCTTAGTCAATTGGGGGTGCCAATCGAATGCCGACATGTGATGCGGGTTATGCGATCATGGTTATGTCCCGTTCGTCAGCTAGGTGTTGGTGGTTATGTCCGACTGACCAGGTTGTGGTTATGTCCGACTCATCAGGTAGGTGTTGGTGGTTACGTCCCGCTCGTCAGCTAGGTCTTGGTGGTTATGTCCGACTCACCAGGTTGTGGTTATGTCCGCCTCACCAGGTTGTGGTTATGTCCGACTGACCAGGTTGTGGTTTTGTCCGACTCACCAGGTAGGTGTTGGTGGTTACGTCCCGCTCGTCAGCTAGGTGTTGGTGGTTATGTCCGACTCACCAGGTTGTGGTTATGTCCGACTCACCAGGTAAGTGTTTGTGGTTTTATCCGCCCCACCAAGTAGGTGTTGGTGGTTATGTCCGCCTCACCAGGTAGGTGTTCCTGGGCCACTGAGCCATCGACTGGTACACGTTGAAGGCCCTCTCCAGACAGGCCGTCGGGCACTTGCATGTGATCGTCTCGTTGTCGAACCGATTCTGGACGCGCAACGTACACATGGAATCTTCGCCTGCGACCACGGGGATGGTCAGTGGTCATCGCCGCAGGCCACACAGATAGTCACTCCCACAGAGCACAGAACTAGTCATCAACACAGAGGGAGGTGGGGAGAGAGATAGATAGATAGAGAGATAAAAAGAGAGAGAGAGAGAGAGAGAGAGAGAGAGAGAGAGAGAGAGAGAGAGAGAGAGAGAGAGAGAGAGAGAGAGAGAGAGAGAGAGAGAGAGAGAGAGAGAGAGAGAGAGAGAGAGAGAGAGAGAGAGAGAGAGAGAGAGAGAGAGAGAGAGAGAGAGAGAGATATATATATATATATATATATATATATATATATATATATATATATATATATATATATATATATATATAAGAGAGAGAGAGAGAGAGAGAGAGAGAGAGAGAGAGAGAGAGAGAGAGAGAGAGAGAGAGAGAGAGAGAGAGAGAGAGAGAGAGAGAGAGAGAGAGAGAGAGAGAGAGAGAGAGAGAGAGAGAGAGAGAGAGAGAGAGAGAGAGAGAGAGAGAGAGACAGACAGAGAGACAGAGAGTGAGAGAGTCACCGTCATATGCTACGTAAATAGTCGCACCCACAGACTACAGAGTCACCCCGCAATTCACAGAAACCTGAGACATCCAGGCAGAAAACATAGATGTAGTCAGCCGCTGCAGCTCACAAATACAGTCATCCTCAGACTGCAGAGATATTCACCGCCAGAAACTACAAGGACGGTCACTGCCACACACACGTGAGACAGGTACCTCCACATACTATACATACAATTACCCTGACAAAACACGGAGGGTATCATCCTCACGGACCACATAGACAGCAGAGATAGTCACCGCCAGAAACTACAAGGACGGTCACTGCCACACACACATGAGACAGGTACCTCCACATACTATACATACAATTACCCTGACAAAACACGGAGGGTATCATCCTCACGGACCACATAGACTGCAGAGATAGTCACCGCCAGAAACTACAAGGACGGTCACTGCCACACACACATGAGACAGGTACCTCCACATACTATACATACAATTACCCTGACAAAACACGGAGGGTATCATCCTCACGGACCACATAGACTGCAGAGATATTCACCGCCAGAAACTACAAGGACGGTCACTGCCACACACACATGAGACAGGTACCTCCACATACTATACATACAATTACCCTGACAAAACACGGAGGGTACACCCTCACGGACCACGTAGACAGCAGAGACAGTCGCCCCTCCCCACAACCCACAGGAACAGTCACCTACACAGAACGCGGAGACAGTCACCGAACAAATATCAGGGAGACACCGCACAATTCACAGAAACAACCATCCCGACAGAAAATATAAATATAATCATCCTCTACAGACCTCAGAGGCGGTCGTCCCCTACACTCAGCCCATCACACGTGCGGTGGGGACATCAGATCAACCGGCAGCACGAACACTTCACACATCAACAGAGCAGTAGGGAATCAGATCACACGGAACCCAGTGCGTATCTGAAAACCGAAACACTGGGTCTGCCCGGCAGCATTTCAACCAAATGGCTCTACACTTGTATCGTGTGCCTTCTTGGTGGTGAATATGGAACATCTTCAGCTTACTAATGGAGGATCCCAGTCAAAATCGATGTCACAAATGGCGTTTTAATGCCATTCTTTCCAGTCACTGCCCATAGACCCCATGATGTCAGCAAAATTGGTGTGACATGGCCCCATGGCGTTATGCATCCATGCTTGGCTGCACATGTATGTGGGAGTATTCACCTCATCTGTTAGTGTCTGTGTACGTCAGAGCGTTACGCAATGCTAATGGGTAATGAGTAAAGGATAATGTGACTGTAGGACCAGCATCACCTACCACACAGTCAGCAGGCACAGTGCCGCTTGCCATGTCAGCAGGCACAGTGCCGCCTGCCACACAGTCAGCAGGCACAGTGCCGCCTGCCACACTGTCAGCAGGCACAGTGCCGCCTGCCGCACTGTCAGCAGGCACAGTGCCGCCTGCCACACTGTCAGCAGGCACAGTGCCGCCTGCCACACAGTCAGCAGGCACAGTGCCACTTGCCACACAGTCAGCAGGCACAGTGCCGCCTGCCACACTGTCAGCAGGCACAGCGCCGCCTACCACACAGTCAGCAGGCACAGCGCCGCCTGCCACACTGTCAGCAGGCACAGTGCCGCCTGCCACACTGTCAGCAGGCACAGTGCCGCCTGCCACACTGTCAGCAGGCACAGTGCCGCCTGCCGCACTGTCAGCAGGCACAGTGCCGCCTGCCACACTGTCAGCAGGCACAGTGCCGCCTGCCACACAGTCAGCAGGCACAGTGCCGCCTGCCACACTGTCAGCAGGCACAGTGCCGCCTGCCGCACTGTCAGCAGGCACAGTGCCGCCTGCCACACTGTCAGCAGGCACAGTGCCGCCTGCCACACAGTCAGCAGGCACAGTGCCACTTGCCACACAGTCAGCAGGCACAGTGCCGCCTGCCACACTGTCAGCAGGCACAGCGCCGCCTACCACACAGTCAGCAGGCACAGCGCCGCCTGCCACACTGTCAGCAGGCACAGTGCCGCCTGCCACACAGTCAGCAGGCACAGCGCCGCCTGCCACACAGTCAGTAGGCTCAGTGCCACCTGCCACACTGTCAGCAGGCACAGTGCCGCCTACCACGCACCGTCAGTCGGCACAATGCCACCTACCTCGCACTGTCAGCAGGCACAGTTCCACCCACCTCGCACTGTCGGCAGGCACAGTGTCACCTACCTCGCACTGTCAGCAGGCACAGTTCCACCCACCTCGCACTGTCGGCAGGCACAGTGCCACCTACCTCGCACTGTCAGCAGGCACAGTGTCACCTACCTCGCACTGTCGGCAGGCACAGTGCCACCTACCTCGCACTGTTAGCAGGCACAGTGCCACATACCTCGCACTGTTAGCAGGCACAGTGCCACCTACCTCGCACTGTCAGCAGGCAGGGTCGCGGTGTCAACAGGCTTGCCTCATCTCTGCGCCTGAACGTCTTTGGCTCGGGGTACAGTGGATGGAAACATCCGCATGCTTCTACGAAATTGTGTTGCAAGCACATCTTCTTGCAGCGCTGAGACAGAAGTTATTCCGTTGCGCATAAAACATGCCACTACATGGGCGTTACCAAGGGGTGGGGCAGGGGAGCGGGGAAATCTTCATCAACTGCCGAACATTGAGGCTTAAACCAGCTGACCTTTTTGGTTGTCTAAACAATTAGCATACGTCAGGGCGAAAAGAAAAGATTTGTCCCCAGTCTCCAACTTCCCCCTAACCTCGAAGGTCTGAAGACACCAATGGTATAAACACATGATAGCATAAACATTGCATAATACGAAATCGTATCTCTCAAATGCATTTCAGGATCAATCTCAGCCCATGCACATCTCACAGGTGTTCATAAACTTGCTCTTCTTTTGTTGCGAAGCTACCGATATAGGTGGAAGACTTCCAACACAATTGGCGCCCCAAATTACTGTTATAAAGATGGAGAAAATGTGGTGCTGCAAAGCAAGCAAGCAAAGCAAGCGAGCAAGCACATTTTTCCCTAGGGTAAGTTTGCATTTGCTTTACAGCCTGAAAGACGTTGCTCGGCGGACGGGAGAGGCCTGTGACCCGAGACGGCCCCGGGTGGTAGAGATGGAAGGACGCTGCTCGGCGGACGGGAGAGGCCTGTGACCCGAGACGGCCCCGGGTGGTAGAGATGGAAGGACGCTGCTCGGCGGACGGGAGAGGCCTGTGACCGAGACGGCCCCGGGTGGTAGAGATGGAAGGACGCTGCTCGGCGGACGGGAGAGGCCTGTGACCCGAGACGGCCCCGGGTGGAAGAGATGGAAGGACGCTGCTCGGCGGACGGAAGAGGCCTGTGACCCGAGACGGCCCCGGGTGGTAGAGATGGAAGGACGCTGCTCGGCGGACGGGAGAGGCCTGTGACCCGAGACGGCCCCGGGTGGTAGAGATGGAAGGACGCTGCTCGGCGGACGGAAGAGGCCTGTGACCCGAGACGGCCCCGGGTGGTAGAGATGGAAGGACGCTGCTCGGCGGACGGGAGAGGCCTGTGACCCGAGACGACTCCGGGTGTTAGAGATGGAAGGACGCTGCCCGGCGGACGGGAGAGGCCTGGGACCCGAGACGGCCCCGGGTGGTAGAGATGGAAGGACGCTGCTCGGCGGACGGAAGAGGCCTGTGACCCGAGACGGCCCCGGGTGGTAGAGATGGAAGGACGCTGCTCGGCGGACGGAAGAGGCCTGTGACCCGAGACGGCCACTGGAGTCAGAGACAAGAAGACTGCCGTCGAACCGTGCGAGGTGCGTCACTGGAGGGTGCGAGGCGAGGGGGTGACGGTGTTTTGAGCTGATATCGTTGTGCACCATGTCGTCACCGTTGTCGCCATTTTAAAGGTCGCTCAAAAGAAGGTCGTCAGCGGACGTCTAACGTCAGCTCTTTCGAACCAGTTAACATCGAATCGAGATCTGACTAGCTATCGCCAGGCCAAGGACGTCGTTGGGCTACGCACAAGGCCACGCGCAGACATACGTTGCAGTAAGTATTTGCTTACTCCGACTGAGTATGTTTCTCGTAAGTCTTCGGCTGTTGAATTGTCTCCGGCAGGTCGGAATTGCGCCTCCGCCCATCCGCGGATGCACATGGCTTGATACGGTGCTGGTAATCTTTTGATAGTGAGCTGCAACGATTCATCTCATGAGCATTCCCTTGTCAGTGTATAGACTTGCGTTATGATTCAATATAACATCGGTATGCATTTGACTACATTAACATTATAGCAGGGTAACTGATACTTCAAACACTATATGGAACGCCATCATGATCATTATATCCAAGGAAGCACCTATAATCCTTACATGAAGTAAGCACTCTCCGGCTTAAGCTCAGGAGAAACAATTTCCTGCATCCCAAACAGTATTTGGTCGTGGGACCTGGGATACACTATCAGAGTCCGGGATCCGCTGTTGGAGCTTGCCTACATGAGATACCCTACCTTTATATCGTCAGAAAGAGTACATAGCAGCATCACAGTTATGCCGATTATGAGTACGGATCGAACAGTACGTGCTGTTGGCATGGGCGAACAAGCATGCAAATGATGCCCAGAAGGGAGCAGCAAAATTCTGACAGTCAGAGCAAGCATATTCTGGACTTGAATCAAGAAACCCTCATGAAGTATCACGATACTATGCTTAGGTATTTCATCTGGACTTTCCAACTAGCATCCACGTGGTCTTTGTTTCTGCGTCACGACCAGTATCAGAGGCGCAACCAAGGGGGCCGCCCCACTACACTTAGCAACCAAAAATGCACTAGATAGAGTAAGAAATCTTGAGGTTTTCAATCTGCAAGACCGCAAATTCTCGGCGTGCTTCGCTCCGAAAGCGGTATATATATCCACAAGAAATTCTTGGCAGCCCCAAATTCAGATGATCAGAAATTATTGGTCCAACAATGGCTGCGACCCTGACCAGCATAAGTGACATCTGACAAAACTGCACCGTTTCCTCGAATCCCCAAACTAAACAAACTCAACAAGCTTTTCCCGGTCCCGCAGAGATGGCAGGTATCTACAGGGGTTTTCAGGTCCCGCGGAGATGACATGTGTTCCCAGGCCCCGCGAAGATGGCAGGTAAGTAACGAAGCTCCCCGGGACCCACAGGGCACAAGGTGGGAGTATCCATTAGTCGGGTCCCGTGAGGGTGACACGAATCCAGTGGAACACTCCCACCCCGCGTAGGTAGCAGGTAGCTACAGGAGCTCCCAGGTCCCGCGGTGATGGCAGGTAGCTGCAGGAGCTCCCAGGCCCCGAGGAGATGGCACGTATTTACAAGAGCTCCCAGGACCCATGGAGATGACAGGTAGCTACAGGAGCTCCCAGGTCCCGCGGTGATGGCACGTATTTACAAGAGCTCCCAGGTCCCATGGAGATGACAGGTAGCTGCAGGAGCTCCCAGGTCCTGCAGAGATGGCAGGTAGCTACAGGAGCTCCCAGGTCCCATGGAGATGGCAGGCATTTACAAGAGCTTCCAGGCCCATGGAGATGGCAGGCATTTACAAGAGCTTCCAGGTCCCATTGAGATGACAGGAATCTACAGGAGCTCCCAGGTCCCGCGGTGATGGCAGGTAGCTACAGGAACTCCCAGGTCCAGCGATGATAGCAGGTAGCTGCAGGAGCTCCCAGGTCCTGCAGAGATGGCAGGGTCCCATGGAGATGGCAGGCATTTACAAGAGCTTCCAGGCCCATTGAGATGGCAGGCATTTACAAGAGCTTCCAGGTCCCATTGAGATGACAGGAATCTACAGGAGCTCCCAGGTCCCGCGGTGATGGCAGGTAGCTACAGGAACTCCCAGGTCCCGCGGAGATGGCAGGTAGCTACAGGAGCTCCCAGGTCCCGCGGTGATGGCAGATAGCTACAGGAACTCCCAGGTCCCGCGGAGATGGCAGGTAGCTACAGGAGCTCCCAGGTCCCGCGGTGATGGCAGGTAGCTACAGGAACTCCCAGATCCCGCGGAGATGGCACGTATTTATAAGAGCTATCAGGTCCCGTGGAGATGACAGGTATCTACTGGAGCTCTCAGGTACCGCGGAGATGGCAAGAGGCATACAGGAAGTCCCAGGTCACACAGGGATAGGGGCATCTTTCGGAGCTCCACTCTAATCTAGCGGATATGACCGCCACACGTTCAGGTCCCACGGAGATGGCAGGAGACATGTAGAAGGTCCCAGGCTCCGCGGAGATAGTAGGAGGCATACAGGAGGTCCCATGCTTCACGGAGATGGCGGGAGGCATAGAGGAGGTTCCAGGTTCCGCAGGGATGTAGGTACCTACAGGAGCTCCCCGCTGATCTTGCGGATATGACCGTCACCTGCTCAATGGCGATCGACGTGACTGCGTTAGGGAAGACGCTCATGCCGCTCTCCGCGACGTCCGGCACCTGGTCGGGCGGGTGCACCTGCACACGTGCCCCCTTGGACTGCGTCAGCAGCGGTGGGAACACGTGGTGCTTCAGGTCCAGCAGCAGGTTCAGACCTGGAGTCACACAGTTGGCTAACGTCCCCGTGGGCGGCCGGTCAGCTCTGGCTCAGGCGGGAAACCAATGTTCGCACCAGTGTAGATGGGTCCGCGCCTCCGACGCTGACACTACACAATCGGTACGTACAAATTAACAACAATGCTGACAAACGCATACCCATGCCTACTTTACATGGATACAATGGATTTCGAAATATATATATATATATATATATATATATATATATATTATATATATATATATATATATATATAGTATAATACGCATATACATATTCATTATTGCAGTGTTCTCAAATTCCTAGTTTGGTGCAAATTGACACCTAACCCAGCTATTTCTTGCATTGATTCCGACATCTTCTTGGAATCATTATACCAAGCTACTCACCACGTGTTCAAGCGTCAAAATGTCTCACTACTGATAACCCGGTGCTGAAGTTCACCCGGTGCTCCAGACCACAACATAACCCTCTGCGCCATAACCATATAATGCCCAGCGACTCATATTAACCAGCTGACTGTAAACAAACACATTCCGGAATCTTTGAGCGATTGCCATCTAGCAAGAATGAAGTGAAACAGAATCTAACTGGATGATGTGAAAAAACATGGTTGTTCTTTCGACACTTAACTGGCACCTAAATTCGGAGCTAACTTATAGATGAAAAATAACTCCGATGAGATGCAGAAGACCATGAATTGAGGCGGAATACAATATTCTGTTATTGCATGTCAATTTCTGTTTTTTAAAGCAGAAAACGATGCAGATATTGAAGCTTAATTATCCATAAATTCATGGTAGTGAAGACTAATAAACGCGGAAAACACCTTGTATTCTATTCATCATATTACAACTAATTAGTTGACAGAACAGTTTACAACTTAGCTAAACAGAGCGAGAAATCCACGGACTCTAACTTACACTGAGTGGAATGAGTTCTATTACTTTCGTTTTGTATAGATCTGACTTCAATTTCATTTTTATAAAAAACAACATCATCGCTATCGCTGGTGGTTCGCGGAGCACGACACCTAACTGAATCAAAGTGGTGTATGAAAATCCGAAATCCACAGGATGCAAATGTGGCCCAGCCAAGAATATCGAATTATTCTGTATTGATGTGAGACAATTTTGCATCACTAGGAAGCTCTCATTCATGTGCATGTGTGACGATATGCGAAATAAAGCGCCAGTACAATCCGGACAAAGGTGAAAAAGAACAAAAAAAAAAAGGAAGCTCTCATTCAGCGTTTGTCAACCTTTACAATCGCAATATTTTCGTCTAATAACTACAGGGTGTGTTCAATAAGCCGCTGTAATTTAGTAGCCGGAACCGGGATGCATCCCAAGCCTAGCAATTTGAAGACCATGAATAATTTAACTGGCTGCACGACGCGCTGGAATGCAACGTATCGTCTCTAGTAAAGGTATCTTGGTATCGTCAATGTGTTGGTATTGGTACCGGTTTTATTGCCGGCTTTACGGGCAAGTTGGGTTATCTTCCACCCGGTGTTCATGTAGCCTGTGTGAAATGGAAAGTAGTTGGGTAGGTACAGGAGCGGATCCAGGAATGTTCGGGGGACCACATGTCCTTCCTAGGAGGGGCACATTTTGCTTTTAAAAAATCCGCTGAGCGGGGGAGGAGCGAGTGCACTAAAGCCTTTCGGGTTTCCCTAGCCGGGAGGGAGTCACCATTTTATGAGAGGAGAGGAAGTACATATTCCCCTAGTGCCCACCTCCTCTAGCCGCCCATGGATAGGCAAGGCATCCTGTTTCCTTGAGGGACTTGAATCCATGGTTGTTGCTTTAGGCAGGTATGAATGAAGGCGGGGAGGCGGTTTTGGGCGTGGAGGCAACTTCCGAAAAGTCGTCAAATGCTACCGATAAATTCCCAAAATTCTGGCCGATGTGCACATGAAGACTGGGGAAATTTATTGAGGGGTGGAGAGGGGTGCGCTCTGCGATCCTATCTCCTTTTGTTGAGGGTAAACGGGTGTAAACTCGAGCATACCGAGGGGCTCCTTTTCTTCTCAAGAGGTGCCTATTTCTCTGAGATGGGCGCCTTTGGCCGAAAAAAATATCCGTTCAGCGGTGGGGGAGAAGTGAACTCGAAGCCTCCCGGTTGGGCTCCACTTCTCCATGAGTGGGAGTGGGTCGGCGCCCACTCCCATGCCCCTCAGTTCATCGCCCCTGTATCTGTCCCTAGTGCAGTGAAGCCTGCACGATGGAGGGCCACTTCCCAATCGATGAGGAGCCGTCTTCTGATCGAAGATGGGGCAGGAACTCACCCCCGGTGCCCCCGCTCTGAATCCATCGATAAGCAATGGGTCATGCCAGTCTACCATTCACCCTTCATATTTGGAAGTGGATGGTGGGGGGGGGCGCAATACTATGATTCTTCTAAAGAGAGAAATTCAGTACTAAAGGGTTGGCCATGTTTTGATGATTAAGCGGCTGGGATATAAAGACATCACATATGGGGGCAGGACATGGATTTTTACATTGTGTCTTATGCAAATCCCATGAGGGTATTGTAAAATATCATCTTATTGTGTGGTGGAAGGCGAAAAGGTAGATGACCCCATGAGTGTCGTGACCCCGCAGGTGTCAATTTGCATCTGAGGGCTCTCCAAAGTTTTCATAACTTAACATGACATCCGATAGCCAGGCCTCATGAATGGTCTCAGCTCCTGACCCAATCCAATGGTTCTCCTAAATTATTTCCATGAACAGACACCCCCTGTTCTTTGTACGACAGACCCTCCTACGCCGCTGGCAGCAACTGTTCATGACGAAATACAAAGTGGTCTCAGTTCAGGCTATTGCTTCCTAAGTGGGCATCATTAATCCCTTGTCTTTCCCTTCCTTGGCTGCGCTAATGGATGAGGTGGTTGGGTCACGGCCGAAGTACCATTAAATTGTTAGAGGGTCGATGTAGAAACTGGGAATGCATTATCATATTATGTCTTGTATACGTCGCCAGTTCCTACCCCATGTTTCCAAATAATTGCTGTTTTGCCCTTCATCGCATTGGTGTAGGGATGCATACAAGTTGCGGGGACCATAGTAGGGTAGAGCGGGGCAAAGCGCCCCCAATTTCACCAAAAATGTGACTCCTCCGGACGAACAGCTCTAATAAGGTCAACTGAGGTACCAATCGCAAGCTGAATATAATTTCTAGCATTGAATAATAATCCGCTTCCGTATTCCAGATGTGCTAAGAGTTGAAAGCGTGAAAATGTACAAGGATGCAGAAAGGGGCGCTTTGCCCCAGTGCGGGGCAAAGCGCCACTTGTCTGGGGCAAAGCGCCCCTCCCCTACGAAAGAGAATCCCTGGCACGCCCCAGTGCGTCGATTTTGCTTTGCATTGCATACGATATTAATCTTAAGCCGTTGATCAATCACGGCTTTTAAAAATGTTTATATTCTGTTTCAACTCCACTCCATTGAGATGAATTGTTCATGACTTTGACTCCTCTGTAGAGCGTCTGAAGAAAAATGGTGTCGATATAATGCGGTTCAGTAAAACATACAATTTCTAGGAACTTGATGCAGTACTTGTTCCATGGTCATTGCTTGTTGTTGGTGGCTTTAGTCAATTTTTTTGCTAGCGAAGTACCGATTTATTTAGAGACGTTTTTCCCACTATAAATCAGTGCGAAACTTGGGTAGCACGTGCACTCACAGCTCCCAAACCAGGTCATTAGTACAACCGGCCTGTTGGTACAAGACATTGAAAACGGCAGCTTAGCAGAAAACAAAATTAGAATCAGCCATTTGATTGGCGCAACGTGTACTCACAAAAGAAAACGAGACGTGGTGTAACTTGCTCCAGCGTTATTCGATCTTCCGGCATACTCCCGGCAGAAGTCGCATATATACGACCTCTGCCCTTTGTTTACATCCGTGCACGGTTCACACGTCCATCTTAAACACCTTGTGCACTGGACTCACCCAGGACTCGCATGACAGACGGTAGAACATTCCGCAGATTAAGCACTTGATGCCCTCGTCTTTACTTAGATTCTTTGTCTCATTACCCCTACTCTTCCCTCGTTCCGTGCCTTCCTTTGACTTGCTGCCCTTGTGGCGGCTCAGCACCTTGCTTTTTCTCTGCGACGTTATTTTTCTATGGAGAAGAGGACACGACAGCGCACTTCTCGTTTCGTGATGTTCTGTTGGATCTGTTGGATGCCGCTTGGGCCGGCTACAGGTTCGTCTTGCTTTTGGGAGCCGTGAGGTTCTTCGGCTGCCAACGCCTGTGCTGGTAGAACCTCTGGCTCTGCATCCACATCTGCTGCCCTGTCCACCGGACACTGGCTCACGCGGGCATTCACCGTGTCCGATGGCGGTTCCGGCTCGCACTCCTCTGTCATGGTCGCGCCCATGAAGTCGTCTTCTGAGAACACCTCCCGGTTGAGCGGCCACAGTCCACTAGCACTAAAGCCCTTGAGTGCCTTTTCTGGGGCCGCCACGCAGTTGGAGGCCGCTCCGAAAATGGCACCCATCTCGAAAATGACACTCGCTTACCGGGGACGAGTGGTCTAGGGGTAAGATGCTCGTCTCGCAATCGAAAGGTTGTGGGTTCGCATCTCACCTGTCGCTACTCTTCGCCCGCGACCAATCGGCGTGGGAGATTGGCGACGCTATATGACTCAACGGTCGACGTGTCGTAAAACCAATAACCAACCAAACAACACTCGCTTACCGGGGTTGGAGATCAACCAATTATTGCCTCCAGGATCTTATGGCTGTGGTGGCCATCCAGAAGAATCAGCTGTAGATTTGCGATGCTGCTGTGAGTCGATTTCTGGAAGTGGTGCAATCAGTCGACGAACAACTTCGATCCCATTCAGCCGCTGCCACTTACGGCCCCACAGCACCTGCTGGCGTACCTCTCATCAGAGCACTTGGCAGCTTCTGCCTTGGTCACACCATCATGGGAGGTATGTACTGCCCTGCGGCTCTCATGGCACACACGACAGTGACCAGCTGACCTCTTACGGCGCTGGTCACTTTTCCCACAGCTCTTTTCTCTCTCGAAACTGATATCTTGCTGCACGCTTGCACTGTCGTAATGCCACTTTCATCCACATTTCAAATTTTCTGAGCTGTATAGTCCTTCCCAACAACTACGTCTTTGTACAGCTTGAAGTACCTATCCGGAAGGTTCCAGAAGACTCGTGGAATTTTCAGTTCTAGCATCAACGCTATGCTTTGCATGTAAAGAAAGGACCAAACCTTGTTGTTGACCTAACCTGGTACCAACAGTGGTCTCAGGAGTAGATCCAGCATTGTTCAAAAGGGACTACACCTGCTATGAACGCCAAAATTCCCCCAAAAATATTCATCTGCAGTCGAGCAGTCAAATTAAACTGCAGTCGCCTTCTAAAGCCGTGGTAACTAACAGGAGTGTAAAATTGCCTGTTGGGAGCCTCAAGGCTTTTTAACGGAAATCGCGAAAGAGGTAGATACGGGCCGTACAGTTAGCTAACAAGGGCTGCAAGAATCCCAAGAGATACCGAAATCGGCTCCAAAATGGCACAACAAGAATAAGGGGATAGTTGGTCACGCCCTTTTACCCCCTTTGATCCGTCCCGACCGACCCACTTGTTCCTAGGCCGTGTTTGTGGTGAACTTCCAGACATGGTCGGGAATACTCAGCCATGCCACACTGTGTCGGGCAATCGTTTTCTGTGCAAAACGTATACACTCAAGTTGGCAACCTCTCAGTGTATCTTAGAGGATAGGATTATGCAGGATGCATCTAATTTTTATCAGCTGTATATATTGCATCCAAAAATTGCTTGCCAATATTTTTATTTCTTCACACATACAACAGTTACTTCCTCTAACCAAATTCAACCGCTGCAATTGGGATTCAACCTTTCATGTGTACCAAAATGTACATCTAAGTACCGGCATTTTACATTTTTCCTCATCCCTGATATCATTTCCTTACATCGAACACATAACTCAAAATGAAGTTGAGAATACTGCATTGTTGAAATGACAGTGTTCATTGAACGCCTCTGGGACGCTTATTAAACACAAATTATATATATATATATATATATATATATATATATATATATATATATATATATATATATATATATATATATATACATATCGCACGGAACGGGTGGGCCATTTTGATTGTTCCAATTATATGGACTACACGCGGTAGGATAAGGGGAGCAGGGCAACATGCTTTTCACCATCAAATGTCAAATAAGCAACATATTCTAAATATCGTCTTAATGTAAACCCAATTTTCCATCTGACACCAATTGACGATCCGTAAACTTTCAGAGTTACCTAAAACATTCTGTCAACTTCTTTTGGTTGATCTTCCAGGTCATGCTAAACATTGTTCTTAAATACGGCGCAGTATCTTTTTACTGTGATGTGCACTAACTGTGTTATTCTCCAATGCAGTGCACTGTCTGTGTACTGCGATGTGCACTGACTGTATTCTTCTCCAATGCAGCGCACCGTCTGTTTACTGTGATGTGCACTGACTGTTATTGTCCAATGCAGTGCACCGTCTGTGTACTGTGATGTGCACTGACTGTATTCTTCTCCAATGCAGCGCACCGTCTGTTTACTGTGATGTGCACGGGCTGTGTTCTTCTTCAATACAGCGCACCGTATGTTTACTGTAATGTGCACTGACTGTATTGTTCGCCGGTGAGCCCAGTTCTTCTCTCGCCGGCCATCGAGTCAGCAAAATTGGTGACATTGCTGTTGAAGGTGAAGCAGCTGCCGTACTGGGGGGACGACATCGTCACGAACATCCTAAAAATATGCGGAGGCATTACACACAACAAAATAAATCCACCACATTCACCATCTCAAAATGGAAAACGGGACGAAAAGTATGTCCCCAAATAGATAATCCGCACCATTAAAATACACTGAGGCCTAATGCATCATGTTTTCAACCCGATGCCTACGTTTGGGTAGCAGCACCGACTCATGTTAATGCCTGGATCTAGGCATTAACACCACGGTGACCTGGCGAGAAAGATGCACGTTAGCTAAAAAGCAAGCATTTTTACATCCCGAACATCGAAATCGCGAATGTTCAGTGTCACGTTCAGCAATTCTGTACAGTAAGTATGGAATCTGCAGCGGGTTGAGGGCAATTCATGTGGCATGTGCATAACACTCCATACAATTCGCATCAGTGATCTCCTCAGCAACCACCACTCAAGTTTTGGAACGTTTTCGGAACACATGGTGCAACACGATGCGGAATGCGCTACAACTCACGGAGCAGTCCACACGTGGAGACTTACAGTGGGCTGTTGCAGTCTGTGCCCAGGTAGGTGCACTCCTTGACGAAACCGCCATATTCTATTCCGATTGCTTTCCTCTGCTTCTCGGTGAGCTTCATGTACTGTGTCAAGGTCCTCATGTTGTCGTCGTACGCCTCGCTGACTTCGACCGAGCTTGGGTCAAGTTCTTCCTGCTGAGTCATCTGACGCGGTATAGGTTGTTGTCGCTAAAGGAGAGACAAGTGGGTGTCAGTCCGTGCCAGGGCTATTACCCTCATCTTACGTGCCAACTTAAGCATGATGTTGGTGTGGATTGCTTTCAGAAGATGCTCAGGTGTACAGGTGCACTTCATTGCAATTGGAGACTGATTTCATGCGCTGATACTGTCCTCGCAAACTTCCTCACGAACCTCTTGATATTGGCAAACAATTTTTTTCACCTGGCAATAGTTCCTCGTCGAGCATGACCCTCACTCTATCAGACGTCACTCATGTTGTTTCAGTGACATCACATGACAGTCTCAAGAGCTCATCTGGAAAACCCAAGGCCTCTCCAGCAATTTGACAAAACATGCATGGCAATCACCGGATCATCTACAGTACTCGAAACGCATTCAACCGTCTCAGTGATCCCTTCAGAAAACCTTTAAATTCCTACATAAACCACGTGAAGTTTAAGTCGGCAAAAAATAACATGTCTGTCCGAGTTGAATGGCCTGATGCTTTGAGAAAAAAAAACCCTCCTCATTCCTGCTGCATCCAATGGATTATGTTGCTCAAAATTCGTTGTGGCTTGTCAAGGCGCTTTCATACCCTTTCGACACTCACTGAAAGGGAACAAAGATCCTTGCGAATAGGCAGCAGTGATTTCATGAGAAGTACCTAAACGACGTCTTGACATATTTATTATAGACGTAATATGGTTTCCCACATTATACGTACGCTTCGTAGCATGTACCTTGTACACTATGGTTATGAGCGACAGAACAAGGAACTAAAAGCAGATATAGAACACATAAATCACAACTTTCGCATTACATCCACTCAACAAGGCTGAGTAGTCAGGATTAACCCAACGGCTCGCACATCAACGATAACATATAATTTCGAAACGGAAGCCTTGCGTTCGTGAGTAATGCAAGCATGAATTCACAGTACGGTGTTTTCAACCAGTAAGCTGTAGGCTTACTTCCCCGACGTCGTCTTTTATATCGCACATGCGGCATTTCACACGGAATGTTGCTCGATATTAAACAATGTTATAACAGTGGCGACCTCATGGAAGAAATGGCCCAAATTGCAATTTTGCATCAAAAGTTAGGACGTGTCGAAGAACGGATCATCTTCCTCCTCAACTGCAGACAGGAAAGGCTCTACCCCAGATTCATAGTCTCCAAGGTTTCAATTCATCACAGCTCCAGCAGCCAGCGGGTCCGTAAACAAGTTAGCAAACTTCAAGATATCATGCTACGAGAAGAGATTTCTGATGCTTACAGACATCGGACCTATATGAGAAGTCTGCGCCGTTTTGGGCGGTGTTTGTCCTGCAGCTGTCCAGATTGGTGCTGGTTGTTAGAGCAGTGCCACTCTCTCCTTCGTCATGAAAGAAGCGATTGCAGACAAAGGTTGGTCAAGAAATTTGAATCGCTTCAGAAGCAGTCTAGTAGACAGCAGCGGCTCAGGCCGTGGTCTTGCACCAGGGCACGGGACTCTGTCGAGCACTTGTCTCCTGGGAAGTACCCTCCTGCAGGTACCGTGTCCAAGTCACCTGCCTGGAAATGCCCAGAGGATTGAGTCTTCTGTGTGTTCAAGTGTTGCAGCAACGGAAGAAGAAGTCTCCAGTTTGACGGCTCGGCCCAATCAGAGCCCTAGGGACTCCACTTCACTACCCCTAGAAACCCGTCATCTCTTGCCTGAGGAGTCAGAGGAGGACAAATACTGCGGCCCAGTGGAAACAGTTGTTTGTAGGGATGCTGGTGCGTCACCACGTGGTGTTGTCGATTTTCGCTGCTGTGCGGACAGGGTCTGGTGCGCTTCGTTGTTTAGTGCGTTCGTGCCCAGCGTTGTGACTGTTTGGAACTTTGGGTGGGCTTTGGCTATGCGTGGGTGGTTTCTGTGTTTGACGATCTCCAGCGTTGTTTCTGGAGTCAGAAACTGCAGCGTGAGGCCAGCAGCTGACCGCAGAGCACCACAGGAAGACGAACTTCGCGTAGGCACACATTCATCGTATGTACCAACCACCTACGCCACTCCCGGATAAAAACAATTTACTCCACCACGCGGCTACTAGTGGAGAGAGCTCGGGTAGTTGCATTACTTCTGGCACACACGGTACGGTCACCAACGGCGATGGCACTGAACAATATCGCACAAATCGCACGTCTAATCTGAGTAAGTTACCTCTAGACTCAGATATCCTGGGATTGCTTGACAAAGGCCCCACCTTTGCGTTAGCTCAGAAAGTGGATCGTAGCTGCTTGGAAAAAGCAGAATCAGGCGTAGAAAGGGCGATCTATGGTTTGCGATGGAGGCATGTGAGGGAGACAAAACAGCAAACTGTACTTCAAGTACCGCAGGCAGGCTTATCACAAAGCACCTCTAGCACAGGTTATTTAAAGCTTCGCCCCATGTTCCCCGACACTCCTGCATACCAACCACCGAAAGCCACAACTCAAATAGAATCTGAGTTGAAAGATTTAAAAACAAAAGTGCTAAAAGCATATAAATATCACAACAAAGCATCGAACAAAATGTCGGACAATTATGCGAAACAGAGGGAAGTACTCCGGGAAGTGAAAAACAACGATAATGTAATAGTAAAGCCGTCAGATAAATGCAAAGGATTCGTCGTGCTAAACAAAACGGATTACATTGAAAAGGCCAGGAAAATAACGGACGATTATCAGAGCATTCCTTCCCAACCAAACCCTACCAAACGTCTCGAAATCGAAACATGTACTATCATCAAGGAAACTTTATCAGGGAAGTTACATAAAGACACAGTGTTATCTCTCCTTCCTCATTCCAACCGCACAGCGGAATTATACGGGCTCCCAAAAAACCACAAACTAGAGGTTCCACTGCGCCCTATAGTGTCGGCGAGTGGTGACCCCCTAGACAAGTTATCTTGGTTCTTGAGTAAGATTCTCGTCCAGATACTAGCGTTGGTTCCCGCCCATCTGACAAACTCGGAGTCGTACCTGCAGAGGGTGAAAGAAACGTTTCCTACCAAACTTCCGGAAGGCAGTATTGTTTTCACCATGGACGTGAAAAATTTATATGGCAGCATTCCGATAAAGGAGGGAATAGATACTGTGATTCGTCTAATCGAGGTCAATCTGGATGATATTTGTCTTTTCGAGATTGGTGTACAGGACTGTGTGAAATTACTAACACATATTTTCAGCAATAACCTCATACGTTTCGGTAACTCCATGTACAAGCAGACAAAAGGAGCGGCTATGGGTAACCGATGTGCACCTCCTTTAGCGATTGCTTTTATGCACCGCCTTGAGTCGATCTTCTTAGCTTCGTATGATTTAAAACCAGCTCTCTACACGAGGTATATAGACGATATTTTTGGTGTTTGGACACATAGCTTGGCCTCTCTGCTCGACTTCTTTGCAGAAATTAACCAACAACATTCCAGCATCAAGTTTACCTTAGAACACACTGGTCATAGCAGTTCGATTCCTTTCCTTGATACGTTGTTTGTAGTTCAGGCTGATGGGAGCTACACCACCGAGCTGTACTTTAAACCAATGGCAGACCCCATCATCTTGCACTATGATTCGGCCCACCCGATGGCCACTAAAAAGGCCGTTCTAACATCCCAAATGAGGAGAACAGCACGAGTCCCCTCCGATACTATTTCATGCGAGCGGAGCCTTGCGAAGATGCCGACTCTTTTCCTGGAAAACGGATACCCAGCACATCGGGTACACTCCGCCGCTCGTGCTGTTCACCCTCACAACAGTAGTAGGATAGGTGGGCAACGTCGGCATCGAGCGGGTAGCAATCCCAACTATGTTTACATGAGACTTCCTTTTGTCGATGACCAACTATGTCGACAGTAAAACGCAGCCATCCGTTCGTCTCATCTAAACCATGTTAGGGTAGCCTGGACTAGCGGACCTACGCTGAAATCTTACCTGGTCCGCTCAGCTCTGGAAATGCCGCCATGCCCTGCTGGTAGTAGAACGTGCCACACCTGTATCAACGGGCTCAAAGGTAGATCCACACGGAAAAACGTAGTTTACAAAATATCGTGCAATCGCTGTCTTGGAACATTTGATGTCGGTGAAGCCAAACGTAGCATCAGGGATAGGTACAATGAGCACTTGGGAGATGCCAGACTTCGGAGAGCATGCACACCTTTAGGCGAACACATGATCGACAAACAGTCGAACATGGAACACAGCGACACTAACACAAACTTCAAAGTAGAAATTCTAGCAACAGCCAGGGACAACGCTGATATGAAGGTCCTCGAATCTCTACATATACGTAATCTACGGCCGCAACTAAACACGCAAACGACGTCTTGGTATATCACATAAAATTACATAAACATAAATTATATATAGCATGTATTACGCGTTATAATTGGATATATGTCTATATATGTGCGTGAGTGTATGCATCGATATGTATATGGACCATCGGCTCGGGCTTCCTCAGAGGATTCCTTCTTGACATAGTTTGTTTCTGGTTTGGAGTTTCTGTGAGTGTCTGCACCACTGAGGAGGCTTTTCTGCATTCCACGTGTCTTTTTGCACGCTTTTTCCCGCGTTTTTTTCTGAATTTTTTAAGCTTGAGCTTTTTTCATCACTCCTGACGATGGCCCCTGGCCGAAACGTTGAGTAATAAAGTATAACCTTTATCGTTACTTTTGATATCAACTCAGCACCTCCTGGTATATTGAAGGTCGTATATTTTCTTTACACGCAATGTCTAAAACCCAGGAGCATCTAAGAGTCATTCTTCGTTGTATTAAACGATATACTTTTGGGCGGGACTATCTTTTCCGACGTTTTCTGGATGTAACATGGGGCTCCATAGAACTACCCTTCCCCTTCCCCAATGCTGAGGAGAACCGTGACTAATACACGAAATGCCTTCGCGATCGACTTCATAAAATGCCATTGTCACACTTGCCATTTCATACATCCTACCAGGGGCACTTATTTCTGAAAATTATTGGGGGAAGCACAATACATGGGAGCAATGGGCGGGTCCAAATTGATTAGGGTGCAACCTCCACAGGGTCCCATGTCAAAAGTTGAAAATCTTGGGGGGGGAGCAAAGCCAACATTGAGGGGACAAATACCCCTCAAAAGCATACAAAACAACACACATGCATCATGCAGTAATCATACCACGATTGATGTTCTCTATTGTCGAAAACGGGCAAAATATTGTGCCATTGCACGACGTTTTCAAAGTGCAAGAACTAAGACAAAATTAAGGGCTACTTACTCTTGAACGGCGTACTGCCGGACGCTAAAATTCCGGAACACGGCTCCGGAACTGGGCTATTTTCTTGCAACTTTCTTGCGGCTCCTTTACAAGTAGCCCATTTAGACGGTAGCAGTAGGGAAGCTAAGCTTTCATTTCGGGGTGGGGATGGGGGGGGCGGGGGGGGTGCAGGCACAGCAATCTTGAACGGCCTCTGGCTATTACATTCCCTGCCCTCCACCAAATAAAAAAGTTGGATCGGCGGACGCTGTTTGTTCTTGGACATTTGGTGAACGATAATTTAGTAAATTTACATGAACCATAATATTCCAAGCGAAGATCCATCCCGAGCGACAACTATTTTTCGGCAAAGCCTCCTTTTCAGCACTTGATTGAACAATGCAAACATGTTGGCATTTGTGTTCCTTTAGAGGGCCACTGGCGCATTTCAGATCCCATGGTGCTCTTTAAAGACCTGGACGCGTTTTACAAGGCCGGTGCACGCTTTGGGGCCTTAATACCTTACTAAGCTCTGCGTTCAGTTTTAGGGACTCCGGCATGTTCTGGCCCCAGGTGCATTTTAACTCGCGCTCGGCCGGGTCTCAAGTCCTTGATGGCTGAGGGATGGGGGCCCCAATCGCATTTTGGACTTCTGGTACACTGAAGGGATCATGTGCGATTCATTGTGGTCCCTAGCACCCCTTGGAGGCCGCAGTATTTTTGCCGTTTTTGGTTCTCGGGGTTTTTTTTTTTTTTTTTTTTTTCTTTTTTTTGTGTTTTTTTTTTCTTCCTTTTTCCGGCCCGGGGGGGGTTTTTTGTTTTTTGGTTTTTTTTGTTTGGGCGGCCCTCGCTCCCTTCCTGTTTTTGTGTTTTTTTTTTTTTTTTTTTTTTTTTCGGCCCCCCTTTTTTTTTTTTTTTGTTTCCCCCCCCTTTTTTTTTTAAATTTTTTTTTTTTTTTTTTTTTTGGGTGTGGGGGGGGGCCCCCCCCTTTTTTTTGGGGGCCCTCGTTTTTTTTAGGGGCCCCAGTTTTTTTTTTTGTTAAAGGGGTTAACTTCGGCCCCCCCCCTCGGGATGTTTTTTCCCCCTTTTTTCCCGGCCCGTCGAGTCCTGGGACTAGCCGAGTCATTCCACTGGCATTTCCAGTTTTGTTGGGTTGGGCACTTCGGCCTGCTCAGGCCATTTCGTGCCGTGAGTAGAATGGATGAAAATTTATGTTATGACAGTCAGTTTATAACTCTTGAAGTAAGTTGGTTTTTTTCGGAGAAAAGTGAAAAGTAGATTGATGAGGAAAGGGTGTGTATCTCCTAATAGTGTGGGTAGAGAAAAGGGGATGTTATGTGTACGGCAGTAGTTGGTAAGTGTTTTTCGATGTTCATGGTATTTTTGACAGTGTAGGAGAATGTGTGAAACGGTAAGATGAGTGTTGCATGATGGGCATGAAGGTCGTGGTGATGCAGTGTAAATATATCGATGGGTGAGAAAAGTGTGACCTATGCGGAGCCGTGATATAACTTTTTCTTCTTGTCTGTTTTTTTTTGGTATGATGTGGTCCAGTTTTCGATGACAGGTTTGATGAGACGTAATTGTGTGTGGTTTGTGGTTTCAGTCCATTGTTGGTTCCAAAAATGTCGAATGTTTTGTCGTATTGTTGATTTGATGGCGTCAAAATGTGGTGGGATTTCTGTGATGTGTGGTAATTGTAATGATTGTTTGGCGAAATGATCTGCTTTCTCGTTTCCTGGGATGCCACAGTGGCTGGGCACCCACAGGAAACGGACCTTCATGCCCATCAGATGAAGTGTTTCAAGTGTGTTATAAATGGAAATATGGCAATGGTGCGAAAAGGAAAGTGAAGAAAGAGATTGAAGAACAGATTTTGAGTCGGAACAAATGACGACATGGCGCATGGGGTGACAAATTGAACGGTTGCGGACATAGCGAAGGGCAGTGAGAATGGCGTGTAATTCGGCGATGAAAATGGAGGTCCCGTTTGGCAAGCGATGTTGTTGTGTGTATGTACCGGAAACAATGGCATTTCCTGTGCAATTTGCGTCTTTGGATCCGTCGGTGAAAACAAAAGGAACATGGTGATAACGAGAACGAAACTGGTGGAATTTTTGTTTGGCGTATTCTGGACAAAGCTGTGATTTTGGAGTGGTGGTGAGATAGAAAATATGTCTCTCGGCCATCTGCCACGGTGGTGTAGTTGGTGAAGAAAGAGCTGTAATATGTGGAATGTTGTATTGGAGTTGTGTAGAAAATGTTTGAATGCGTGAAGCTATGGTAAGCCCGGTTCGCTTTTCGGCGGGACCTAAATATTCGTGGTGTAGATTTGGGATAATTTGTAAAGATGCATGTGTGGGGTGGTTTTCTCTAAATTGAACTTTTGCGGCATATCTGAGTGTTTGTTCAATTCTTCGGAGACCTAATGGTGGAATTCCTGATTCGACTTGTAAAGAAGTAATGGGAGACGTGGACATTGCACCGAGTGCTATGCGAATACATTTATTTTGTAAGGTGTCCAAAAGTTTCAAAGCGGAGATACTACCACTTGCGTAAACTATGGAGCCATATTCTATGATGGGAAGAACCAAGGATTTGTATAATTGTAATAGCGTGTGACGATCGGATCCGAATGATGAAGACGTAATACAGCGAAATAAATTGAGTCTGTGAACACATTTGGTCTGGATGTGTTTGACGTGCTGGTGCATGGAAAGCTTGCGATCGAAAATAACACCAAGAAATTTGAACGAATTTACAAACTGTATGTCAGTGTTTCCGAGGTGAAGTGGTGTATCCGGATTTGGGCACGGAGTTGATTTTGCTGAATATCATTGTGGCAGATTTTGGAGCTGAAAATGTGCAACCGTATTTGATGGACCATTGATGTATCCGGTCAAGTGCGTTTTGGAGTCTAAATAAGCAATGTGTTTCATTTTTATCTGTGCACCAAATTGCGCTGTCATCTGCAAAAAGGGAGTGTGATATCTGAGGTGGCATGTCGGTGAAAATATCGTTAATGATGATGTTGAATAAGACTGGTGATAAACAGCTTCCCTGTGGTAATCAATTTTTCATGAAATGTAACTCGGAAATCGCTGACCTGCACCGGAGATGAAAATGACGGGAACCGGACAAAAATCCTATCAAATAATGAGCTAAATTTCCTTTGACGCCGAAGTGAAGAAGTTTGGAGATTAATGCCGGTTTGCATACCATATCATACGCTTTACTAATGTCTAAAAATACTGCAATGGTGTGTTCATGTTTTTTTTTTATAACCAAGGCGTATGTCAGTTTCTAATCGAATGAGATGATCTATTGTACTGTGGCCATGACGAAAGCCGCATTGAATTGGAGATAACAGATGATTTGTTTCTAAGTACCAGGTCAGTCTTTTTACAATCATACGTTCTAAAAGTTTTCCGAGACAACTGGTGAGAGCGATGTGTCGGAAATTGTTGGGGTTGCTGTGGTTTTTGCCGGGTTTTGTAACAGGGATGATGAGGGCTTCCTTCCAGGTTTCGGGGAAAGTATGGTCAGACCATAATGCATTAAATGTTTGTAAGATGCAATGTTTTTGTGTCGTTGGATAAATGTCTGAAAAGTGAATAATGTAAATTGTCGGGACCTACAGAAGTATTACCGGCTGAGGAAATTGCAGTATCTAGTTCTGAAACTTGAAACGGGATATTGTATGTTTCAGTGTTGTCCGAATCGAATTGTGCCAAATCGGTGTGAAATGTGTGTTGTGCATTTTGTAGAAATTCCGGTCTGTAGTTGTTGTCAGAGCTATTGTGAGCCATGGTGTCCGCTATTGTATTTACTATTGTTTGTGGGTCTGTAATTGTGGTGTTTTGAATTTTGAGTGCCGGGAGTGATTTAAATGGAGTGCGTCCTGATAATCGGCGGATTAACCGCCAGATTTTGCTTAAAGGTGTTCGAGAGGTGAGTTGCTGTAAATATAGTGACCATGAACGGCGACGAGCTTCGCGAATGATGCGGCGTGTCTTCGCACGTTCATAATTACGGTTGACTAAATTTTGCTGGTCGGGATGGCGTAAATATTTTCTAAATGCTCTCTTTCTTGCGGCTATTGCTCGGGAAACTTCTATCGACCACCAGGGGACTGGTGTTCTTTTTGTGAAAGGTTTTGTTTGTGGAATAGCGGTGGAAGCTGCTTCGAAAAGTGTTTTGGTAACTTGGTTGATGTTTTCGACGGGAGAAATGTTGGGGTTGTATTGAATATGTGAAAGTTCCTGAAAAGTTGTCCAATCGACCTTCGAAATTTTCCAGCGGGGGATAAAACGTGGATAAAATGTGGTATCGGCAGTTGTTGAAATGGTCGGTATTAATTTAATGGGGTAATGATCGCTATCATGAATGTCCGTGTCCATTGTCTAATGAAGATCGTTGGCTAGGGCTGGAGAACAGATTGTTAAATCGATGGCAGTTTCTGTATTGTGACCGAGGTGGAAAAATGTTGGCTCACCGGTGTTGAGTAATACTAAATTGTGTCTGTCTAAGATGTGTTCAACTATGCGTCCGCGAGTGTCTGGAAGTGTGCGTGTTCTATCCCACGCTGGACTATGGGCGTTAAAATCGCCAAGTAAAATGAAAGGGTTTTTGAATTGGGCTATGAGGTTTTCTAATTCTGTCAACATGTTTGTGTTGTCTGTAGATGGTGGAATATATAATGAACATACATCTATGTTCCTAGCATGAAAACGCATAGTACAAGCCACGGCTTGTAATGGTGAATTGAGTGTAATTTGTGTATGTGTGTAATCATTGTTTACGTAAAGGGCTGTACCGCCACTGTGATCCGGTGTGATCCTCGGACCTCATCGTGGCGGTATAGCGAATAATTGAAAAGATTGAAATTATATGTATCGGTAGGCAAAAACCAGATTTCTTGAAGTGCGATGAGAACCGGAGTTAAGATGCTAAAAAAGGCTTTCATTTCTGCCCATTTGGAAATCAGACTATGGCAGTTCCATTGGAGAAATATGGACATTGGTGAGAATTAATATTTGTCGGCACCTTTCGGTGCCTGGCGCAGCCACGATTGCAGCTCGGGCGGGCATGTGGGTTGGGTGCGTCCGGCGGTGGATGGCCCGCCAGTACCGTCCGGCCGACCGGTGACCTTGGCAGGTTCACGCCGGCCGGCCACTGCCGCAGGGGACGCCCGCCGGCTGGGAGTTGGTCGGGTCATGTGGGCGCCGGTCGGCGCTGGGCCGGATCGGCGGACCGCTGACGGGAACGAGAATTTGCTCCCGCAGCGGAGTGACTGCGGGGCCTATCACTCCTCCCTGGAGTGGTCCGTTTGTTTGGAGCCGGAGTGGTCTGAGTGTTGGGAGCCAGGGTGGTTTGTGTCGAAGTGGTCTGAGTGTTGGGAGCCAGGGTGGTTTGTGTCGGTGTGGTCAGTGGAGTAAGTTTTTTTAGTGGAGCTAAACCTGGAATCATGTCTGTTTGCATCGAGGCAGAAGTAGTGTTGACGCGACGTGTGGGGGGAGCAACGGTGGCCGCCTGGGCGTAAGTTTTAGTTGATGGAGAGGCGGCCTCAACAGACCGTCGGGCCTGGGGGTATGACACCCCGGTCGTGGCCTTCACAGCGCAGACCTCCTTCTCCTTGCGCCATACTGGACAGAGGTGTGATGTGGTCAGGTGGTCGGATGTGTTGCAGTTGAGACAGTGGACAGGTTTGGAGCAGGTGGAATCAGGATGGGGTGATTCACCACACTTTGGGCAGCGGGCTGTTCGGCGACAAGTCTTGCTGCCATGCCCAAAACGCTGGCAATTGAAACAGCGGAGAGGATTGGGAATAAAGACACGGACTTGGAATTGGATGTAGCCGGCGAGGAGGGTCTTGGGAAGAGTTGTAGAGTTGAAGGTAAGGACTAGGAGATTCGTGTCACGTTTCTGGCCATCTTTGAAGGATGTGATGCGGCGGACGTGGGTCACCCCCTCCGGCCTGAGCTCCGCCTGAATATCTTCCTCAGACATGAAGCGGAGCTCCGGCGCGAAGACGGTGCCCTTGGTGGAGTTGCGGTTGGAGTGGAGTGAAATGGTCACGGATTTACCACAAAATGTGGTGGTACGGAGGAGGGCTTTGGTCTGGGCTCGGGTTTGGGTTTTGATGACGAGGGTTCCGTTGGCTGGGGCTTCAATGTCAGGATTGGCTAAGGAACAAATGGCGAGGAGTTGCTTGGTTGGCCAGAAAACGTTGACACGACGAAAGAAGACGGACTCCTCGACAGGCTTTACCACGATGTATGATCCAGCACTGTCGAGGTAGGGTTCAATGGGTTCAGGTTGGGAGGACGTGGTCTGGTTCGAGCGTGGGTCAGCGACGTGGAGAGTGATGGTCTGGTCTGGATTCCGAGGCGAGATCGTGGTCTTGGGACGAGCAGGGGTCGGCGAAGCGCAAAGGGCTTCCATGGCGTCATCAAGGGGAATTGTCCGGCGTGGGTCATCAATGGTTGTGTCGAGAAGTTGGGCATCAGGGGCCAAGTCCGGGGTCGCGCAATGGTCATCTGGTGTGGTCAGCGGGGGAAACTCAGACTCGGAGTCCTGTGGCGAGCTGGGGTCATTGTCCTTTTTCCTTTATTCCCCATCACGGGGAAAAAAACCCTACCGAACGATATCTATATAAACACGCAGAACAAAGGGAACGAAAATACTACGACGATGTAAACCGAGTGGGGCGACGGGCGTCACCCCACTAGAAAATAAATGAGAAAAGAGCGACGGGTGTCACCCCACGAAAATGAAAAATAAAAAACTGCAGTAACAAGCAGTCAGTAGCACCATGGTACAGCGGAGTAGTCAGCGGCTCTGTCAATATGTGAGCGGATGGTACTGAATCGTGTCCACTGACATAATATTGAGTTACTTTAATGACACCATTGGCGAAAAGTGGCCATCTAGTTGCGCAGGTAGCAGACGCGTTTAATCTAACTAGAACTACATCGACTTTAATTGAACCAGCAACTGATGCGGCAGCTTCGCCTTTGCCAGCTGTTACTGCTGTGCTAGTTTCTCGTGGACCATGTTTTGTTGTACACACCAGCTGCTGATGGGTTGTAGTCTGCTCCTGTTGTCATGCGATTAATTGTATTAAGGGTGATATATTACTTATAACTCGAATACGACGGAAATTGCAGTGTATCTAACTTCCGACCTCCACGGTGGGCTTCATTGTCCCATCATCATGCCGGTGAAAATAGAGGCCATCGAGATGCGTGAGACTAGTGGGACATTGCAAGTGCAGCTATAATTCCATAGACTTATGGGTCTCATAAAATGGATGGCCATTTCGTTGGTGTCTAGCAAAGCACAGCACTGATGCAAATTATACGAGTCTTCAGCTAATCCCAGGGGATTAAACTCCTCGGAGGGGGGGGATCCGGTACCCCTACGTCTCTAGGTAATTTGTTCAGCTCGCCAGGTGGGACTTTTGGAGTACTTAGCATGGGAAAAATATCCTCTCCATAAGTATGCAAAACAACGTCCTTGTTACTTGGTACAACAATACGCCCTTGCATGCTGCATAACAAGCGTACGACACACTTACCCGAGCACGAACCAGTTTCTCTGAACTACTGTTGCCTGATTTGTGGTTTTCTACTGCATCAACTTCCGCTGTAGCAGCTCCTTTACCAGCTGCTGGTGTGTCTGCTGCTGCTGCTGCTGCTGCTGCATTATCTCCTCTTTTACCGGCTGCTGCTGTGTTTCTCGCTGCCGAAGGAGCTTCTGCTGCACTACCTGTTGCATCACCACTTCCGTAACCAGCTGCTGTTGTGTATGCTGCTGCTGAAGGAGCTTCTGTCGTGCTAACTGTTGCTGAACTATCTCCTCTTTTACTAGTTGCCGCTGTGCCAGCCGCTGCTGTATCTGCCGCTGCCGTACTGGTTGGTGACGCACTGGCTGCTGATGTGCCAGCTGCTGCTGTACCTGCTGTTGCTGAAGGAGCTTCCACTGAACCAACTGCTGCTGTGCCTGTTGTAGCTGAAGGATCTTCCACTGTACCAGCTGCTGCTGTGCCACCTTCTCCTCTACTAGCCGCTGCTGTACTAGCTGCTGATGTACCAACTGCTGCTGTACTCCTCGTGGAACTGCTTGCCGCTGTATTTCGTCTTGCTCCCTGTCCAGATATGTCCTGTTGTGTACCACCCTCTGTCTCCTGTGTCTCCGCTGTATTCTGTCTCGTCTCCTGCTGTGTACCACTCCCCGCCCCCTGTGTCTCCGTTGCATTTCGTCTTGCTCCCTGTCCAGATGTGTTCTGTTGTGTACCACCCTTTGTCTTCTGTGTCTCCGCTGCATTCTGTCTCGCTCCCCGTCCAGATGTGTCCTGCTGTGTACCACCCTTTGTCTTCGCTGTATTTTGTCTTGCTCCCCGTCCAGATGTACCCTGCTGTGTAGCACCCTTTGTCTCCGCTGTATTCTGTCTTGCTCCCTGACCAGATGTCTCCCGCTGTGTACCACCCCCTGTTTCCTGCGCCCCTGTTGGGCTGCTCGGTTGAGCGACGCCTGTCGCCCTGTCGACGGAATTATCTTCCACGGGAGGCGACAGACACGTGGAATTACAGCCAATGATCTCGTACAGCTCCTGGTATGGTGCCAGGTTGCTTTGGTGCTCGAAATTCGCCCACTCGCTGAGCGGAACGCATCCGCCACACATGAGACACCACGGCGCGTTGTCGTCGATCCAGGCGCGCGTGACGACACCGGCCGCCAGCGCCCACACGTACGGACACTTGAGGCCGTTGATCATGGCGCAGCTGGACATGTTGAGCAGCTGGCTCAGCCGGCGGTCGGCCGGCGCGTGCAGCGACGCGTTGACGAGCCGCTCGCAGTCGATCCGGTTGTGGTTGCACACGGTGACGGCCGGGAAGTGGGCCGAGCTGTCGTACACCACGTCCAGCTGCGTGGTGTGCGGGTAGGACAGGTACTCGGCGACCACCTTCGTCACGTCGTACACGGTCATCACTACGCCCGCCACGAACAGCGCCAGCCACACCAGCCGCAGCGGCCGCAGCGGCGACTCGTGCGCGTTCGACAGGCCGCTGATGTTGGTGCGCGCCCAGAACTGGCGGCCGGTGGCGGTCACCACGCGGCGCAGCGACTGCCGCGGCATGGCGAACGTGACGCGACCGGCGGCGGACGTGGCGCGCCCGACAGTGGCGGCCGTCCATTGGCGACACCTGACGAGGCGTGCGCCCGACCGGCGGCGACGGAGCTCGTGGTCAGGGAAACCGCGCATAAACAGGCTGCGGCTGAGCTGATACCGCGCCATAAGGGCCTCGCCGCGCCATAAGGGACGCGCCGCACCATTAGGGACTCGCCGCGCCATAAGGGACTCGCCGCGCCATAAGTGACGCGCGTGTCTGCCGAACCTGAACCAAGCAGATGCGCGTGTCACGTCTAGAAGCGCATAAGCTTGTATCAATTCTTATCGACTTTGAAATTATGCCGATGGCTTTTCATTCGAATCCCACGATCTGCGAGATTACTGAGCTCACCTGCGGCCAATCGACTTCAGAGGTTGGCGGTGCTGTATGGCTTAGCCGTGAAGTGCGTAATACAATAACCCAAGTTTCTCCATGATAGTTATTTTTTAATGCTACAACACCAACACCGATTGACATGATTAGAACTAAACAATGGTGCAATTATTTATTCATCAACCTAGCTTTGTCCCAGTACATTAGTGCATTTTAGGTGTATATGAACAGGGACTGAGGAAGCGCCGGTCCTCAGTACCATCTAGCTGGCTGCCAGCCTCATACTGGCTGGCAGTAACGATGGTTGACCCCAATGCGGGGATTAGTGCATTGACTTTGGAGTCAGTTTCGACACGAAATGTCCATGGAGTGTCCGTCAAGTTGATTTGCTAGTCACTTGCTTGCATAAGCAAAGCAGACAAATGGTTCGGTTATCACGGCTTCAGGGTGCGACGATCCCAACTGGACCACCGAGTGCCCGCAACGAAGTTATAACAAAAACGTACCTCTCAACTCGTTCGAAATGCTCGCGTACTGGAGTGTTGATACTATCGGAAACCGTATTTCTTCCAGTAAGCGAAACACCGTCCTGTCAAGGACCAAGCGTGATTCATCACCCAGTATTGCATTGGTGCAGATTGTGGCCATCGTATCCAAAACAATACCCCTTTCTGCCGCATATCTTGATTGATCGATTGATTGAGTATTGGGGTTTTCGGGTGCGTCAACCCAATTGGGTTGACGCACCAATACACAACTCGCACCCATAACAAGCTTACCTCAGGTTCTTACGTCCGACCAGCAGACATCTGGAGAAGCAATTTAGCAGCTAGCCAGGTGCCTATATTATCTGGAATCCTACCTTCCCAAGGAAGCAAAAAAAAAACTTATATTGTGGACGAATCGGGAATCATCCGTCAAGTAAGTCTACCAACCACGGATGTTCGCGTCATATCCGAAATGGCGCCTGCTGCCAGAATATTGGGCGCTGTCAGGATGGCACCACACCTCAAGCTTTTTGGTCTTTCGTGCCCACACAATAAATACCCATGTGCAGCTATGCGTGTGCCAAATTCTGAGACGACAGAGGGTCATCTCGTCGCTTCTAGTCTGGCAGAAGGATGAGGTCTGCAGCGCTAAGCGTGATTTGATTTCCTTCAACTGGTTGAAATCCACTCGGTCCCATCTTGCCCAGCCCTGGCCTGAGGTTGGATAGTGGTCATTGGCAGGAAGTGGAAACACGCAACGACATAGTGCTTTTGCTGCACGCCTTGTTGCAACCTTATTGACTAGCTGAATACCAGGGATTCCGACATGCGCCGGGATGCAGCAAAGTCTTGCCGTTTTTTTCATACGAAGGAGCGAACTAAGTTGCAATAAAATGTCTCGTACAATGGCATATTTTTGGTTAAAGCCACGCAAGGACATCAAAAATTTCGTGGTCAACCTCAATGTATGCAGGGGTTTGCTGACAGCCATCAACTCGGCAGTGAAGATCGCAGCGTACGACGGCAGGGCACACGATCTTGTGATGGATTCTCTAACGGAAGCACTACTCACACCGGTGTCAACCTTCCAGTCAACTGTATATGTGACGATGAAACCATGATATACTGAGGAAATGTGTTCTAATGAACGTGATAGTCGCTCCTCTCCAGTGATATCCCGTTTTCCCTCGGCAGCGAGGACGGTATCGATAAAGGTGGACATCAGCTCCCACGGGGAGAAGTAATTTGTTCATACTGTCTAATTCCTTACACTCGAATTCTAATTTGTCTCAGGAGCGTCCTCATTCTCACACAGTAAGGCGTTCCCCTCCTAACGTTATCACGAATGACCGCATGCACGTCACGACAGAAAACAGCCGGATCTGATGGGTGTGTCGGAAACTGACGCATTTTGCAGGCGCAGCGAAAACCCAGCATTTCTCGTCTCATGCACAATGGTGGCTCATGAACATCCGCCAGTGCGCTGACAGTGGGAGATGTACGAAATGCTTCGGTAATTATTATCTGCGCAGCGTGTTGTCTGCATCTAGCATTCGTGTTGTGGTAGCACATACACCGTCGTATATACAACATGCATAGTCGAGCTTAGAACTAATCAGACTTAGGTAGAGCAGATGCAAAGTATTTCCATCAGCACCGTATGATGGTCGAGAAACATCCCTCAATGTCGCCATTGCTTAAAGCGCTTGTCTTGGAGTGTTTTTATGTGTTATCTGTTGACTGTTCGAAGGACGATGGTCAAATTGCACACCAAGAAAACGGTCCGTTAGTACCGAGGGAACGTCTCGCCCGCACAGTCTCAACGTCATGTTCGGGCAGTAGCGCCGACGCTCAAAGCCCTCAAAGCGCTCCTTTTGTTTTCAAATCTCTTCAAATTTCTTGTATTTGATGGAACCACTCCGAACAACAGATGCATATGCGCGCACAGAACTGGGAGCATGTGAGGAGCTTTTTCAGACAGATACCGAAAGAACCAAGAATGTCATGCCGATGGATCGTTTCAAAATGACATTTCATGACGCCAGGCAGTGTGAAAGGCCGCCTGAATGCATAGCATACTGCCCAATGTGCCGGTTTTTCTTAAAAGCTGCACGGATCTCGATAACAACCTTAAAGTACAATCTATAGTGCTACACCCGAGGAAGGTGCCCTGCTCATTTGATAAAACGTTCAACTTTCTCACGAGCAGGGAAGGCTAACGCAAATCATTCTCTCCATTAGTTTGCTCAAAGAAGAAGTGCTATCGGTCGGCGGAGTTCAGCAATGGCATCATAATCGTCTTTCGCTACTCTCCGAGGGATCGCTAAAATCTGTCCACCGCAAGAAGATTGAAAATTAAAATAACTGCCTTCTGCGCACAACTTGGCAGTTTTCAACATTTCGCTGTGCATGTTGTTCGATACCTCGGAGACACGCTCCAAACTGCTGATTATCGATGTAAGTTCAAATTCGGTGAAAGGTACGTTGTAGACGAGCTGTTCAGATGTATTATAATGTACTTCAATATTATCCAAGGCGTACGATGCCGTTAAACAATCCTGCTTCGGCATGTCTACTTTCTCTTCGATCGGAGAGATCATGACCATCTTCCTATCTTAGATACTAAGATTGAAGATACTACCTCCCATCTCGAGCGAAGGCAAAGGTACGGAACTAAACTGGTGACAAATGTGTTTGATCCGAGACAAAATTCAGATTTTTGGATGCATTTAATTAGCATTCCACCACAAGCTCACCGCAACTCGCGTTTCGTCATACGTAAATATGTCGGCCAAAAAGCTCTGGCCATTTTGAGGCCCGGTATGCAGATGACATAAACCATAGCTCTCGTGACCCCACCTTTGTACAACATTTGATATGCAAGATCATCTATTAGGATCCGACGTTAGCATATTTAACTGGCGTTATCATAAATTGCATATCCTGAAATGCTGACATTTAGCGTTTCATTCAAAATCAAAGTCAGCAACGGATTCATGGATTTATATAAAATATGAATCCATATCAGAACTTGATATACCTAGACGAAACAAAAACGTATATCCGGGCAGTCAGAGAAGTATAATGACCCACTTCCAGCACAGCATGTGTGGTTAACATTGCCATTTGTCATTGCCACATTAACATTCATTGTCATTGCCAGACTAAGCATTTTAAAACAGCTTATGAGACATCCAGGGAATCTAGACTTTCCAATAGAAGCTATCATTTAAGATCAGAGCAGTGCTTCTACCTAACGAAGTACTGGTTAGTTTTCCCGAGAATGAAGCCTTTTGCATTGGCGATTCGGGGTGGCGAAATTAACACACCATCAGTGTAAATATGTATATTGCATGCACATGTATACACACATGTTACTCGCATGTGCAAGTAATATGCAAATGTCAAACATGTAATATCATACATGCACAATGCAATACACGCATGTGAGTCACATATATGTGAATCTCATAGTCCACCACAGCTACACATAGAACTAAATGAATAATCTATAGGCCCTATTATGCCATAGAAGGTAGGCACAGAGGCACAGTTCCAGGCACCATTTCTCAAGCGCGGCATCGATATTCCATCACACAAGGTACAAGGGCCGGCGTACATGCTAACAGGCAGCCAACGAACAGAACAAAATAGTGGAACGTCGAAAACAAACGCAACCGATAATGCATGTCGAATACACTGATTTCAGGCCTCATCTCATCCTCGAATTCATGAACGCTCCCATTACGATTCAAATACATTTGTGGATGTAGCTTTGGATTTGTTAATTCATGGTCAGCAATCGCTTGCCTGGCCCTTTCATCTCATTCAGAGTGAACATAAGATCATGGTTACAATTGCAACTGCAGTTTGTTTATTTGGTTCGAAGTCACCTTTTGCGGGATGCTTGAGGGTATACTAATACAGGAATCAAACCACTTTTGCAAACAATCCAATTTCATATCCTGCTAGGATATGAAACAATCCGCTTAGCAGTCTGAGGAATTATATGTGTATTAGAATCACCAAACACACTAAATTCAACTTCAACAGAGTCATCACATGGGTAGAAACGAAGAAACTGACAAGTAGACAGGTTTCACGACCAATACGGCAGGAGGATAAATCCGTAAGAGTGGTATCAATATCACAAAAACAGAACACTGATGTTCCTGAGGCGTGCTGTAGAAGACGAATAGGATTGGAAAAGAAGCATGACGGCTATTTTACATCCACGAGGAATGCTGCAAATTGATGACCAGTGCAGAACATAACCACGCTTGAACATACAATTATCACGAAATAATACCACCATACGTGAAAGCAGCCCTCATCAATCATTGAGGATTATTTCCATTTCACTAGCCGTCTACATCTTATTTATTTGGAGACCAGGGCCCGCCTGATCGGCACTCAAGGCTAGCGCATCAGCCTGTACAACTAGGCCAGTCCATCTGGCGCCAGAACCTGTGAGGAGTCATGCACCGACACGGTGGCTATCACAGTGAAAGATGGGCGGAACGACCACTCCAGGGTCACTGGCAGCATGTGTCAGAACAATGCATCGGATACCTGGCAGATCTGAATACGACAGTGAATTGTAGCACGTGAACACACATACGATCTAACATAGGCATGCAAATGAAATAAACAAGACGCTATAACACCCGGTAAGCACAGCTTCAGCACATCCATGGGTCTCAACACGGCAAGTGACAACAAATGGAGGAAAATACACCAATCAACAAATCCATCAGCCTGAAATAAATGAGATAGGAGTATCGTTGATTACTTGCAGGTCACACCATACCACTCGCGAATTATAATGCTACGCGGAATATGAATTACGCCGGTGCATGGCTGAGAAAGACGACATACAATGCATGGCTACAGACCACTGCTACACTACAAAGTCCGTAAGACGACAGCCGTTGGTAGCACCCGCACTCACGACTACCCGGGGCTGACAGACACCGCGGCGGCGGCGGCGGCGTGGTGCCGCCTCACCACAGCTGCCTCACGTGGCGTCAGCTGCGACGAGGAAGCACTAGCGCTACCGTGTGCCGTGCCACGGGTACCTCAGAGGAGCTAGAGATGCCTCTCAGTGCCAGTGTCGTCCGAGGTCGGTACAGGGCAACATCGATCCGATCTGGAACAACAGGCTGTACTTTAGTTACGATCCGAGACAAGCACAATTATCACAGAAACCCATTGGCATTGTCGACTGACCTCTCTGGCACCGGGTCACCTGACTGGTGGACTCAACACTGGGTCACCTGACTCTGGTGGACTCAACATCGAGTCACCTGACTGGTGGACCCAACATCGAGTTACCTGACTGGTGGACCCAACACCGGGTCACCCGACTCTGGTGGACAAAACACCGGGTCACCGGACTCTGGTGGACCCAACACCGGGTCACCAGACTCTGGTGGACACAACACCGGGTCACCCGACTATGGTGGACCAAACACCAGCCTGCCGACTGACGGCTACAAACGGCTACAGACCAGCGGTACTGACCCGTGTCACATCACACATATTATGCATTGTCACATCACACATATTATGCATGACCCTTGGACTGACGGTGACCGTGCCACATCACACATATTATGCTACGACCAGCGGCTACAGACCAGCGGTACTGACCCGTGTCACATCACACATATTATGTATGACCCTTGGACTGACGGCCACAGACCAGCGGTACTGACCCGTGTCACATCACACATATTATGTATGACCCTTGGACTGACGGCCACAGACCAGCGGTACTGACCCGTGCCACATCACACATATTATGTATGACCCTTGGACTGACGGCTACAGACCAGCGGTACTGACCCGTGTCACATCACACATATTATGTATGACCCTTGGACTGACGGCTACAGACCAGCGGTACTGACCCGTGCCACACCACACATATTATGCATGACCCTTGGACTGACGGCTACAGACCAGCGGTACTGACCCGTGTCACATCACACATATTATGCATGACCCTTGGACTGACGGCCACAGACCAGCGGTACTGACCGTCTCCCCCCACAAATTTTTTATATACCCTTGGAGTGACGGCTACAGACCAGCGGTACTGACCCGTGCCACACCACACATATTATGCATGACCCTTGGACTGACGGCCACAGACCAGCGGTACTGACCCGTGCCACACCACACATATTATGCATGACCCTTGGACTGACGGCTACAGACCAGCGGTACTGACCCGTGTCACATCACACATATTATGTATGACCCTTGGACTGACGGCCACAGACCAGCGGTACTGACCCGTGCCACACCACACATATTATGCATGACCCTTGGACTGACGGCTACAGACCAGCGGTACTGACCCGTGTCACATCACACATATTATGTATGACCCTTGGCTACAGACCAGCGGTACTGACCCGTGCCACACCACACATATTATGCATGACCCTTGGACTGACGGCTACAGACCAGCGGTACTGACCCGTGTCACATCACACATATTATGTATGACCCTTGGACTGACGGCTACAGACCAGCGGTACTGACCCGTGTCACATCACACATATTATGTATGACCCTTGGACTGACGGCTACAGACCAGCGGTACTGACCCGTGTCACATCACACATATTATGTATGACCCTTGGACTGACGGCCACAGACCAGCGGTACTGACCCGTGTCACATCACACAATTTTTTATAACCCTTGGACTGACGGCCACAGACCAGCGGTCACCGTGCACACACACATATTATGCATGACCCTTGGACTGACGGCCACAGACCAGCGGTACTGACCCGTGTCACATCACACATATTATGCATGACCCTTGGACTGACGGCTACAGACCAGCGGTACTGACCCGTGTCACATCACACATATTATGTATGACCCTTGGACTGACGGCCACAGACCAGCGGTACTGACCCGTGCCACACCACACATATTATGCATGACCCTTGGACTGACGGCCACAGACCAGCGGTACTGACCCGTGTCACATCACACATATTATGCATGACCCTTGGACTGACGGCCACAGACCAGCGGTACTGACCCGTGTCACATCACACATATTATGTATGACCCTTGGACTGACGGCCACAGACCAGCGGTACTGACCCGTGCCACATCACACATATTATGCATGACCCTTGGACTGACGGCCACAGACCAGCGGTACTGACCCGTGCAAATACACAGTACACCTCACACATATTATGTATGACCCTTGGACTGACGGCCACAGACCAGCGGTACTGACCCGTGCCACACCACACATATTATGTATGACCCTTGGACTGACGGCCACAGACCAGCGGTACTGACCCGTGTCACAACACACATATTATGTATGACCCTTGGACTGACGGCCACAGACCAGCGGTACTGACCCGTGCCACACCACACATATTATGTATGACCCTTGGACTGACGGCCACAGACCAGCGGTACTGACCCGTGTCACATCACACATATTATGTATGACCCTTGGACTGACGGCCACAGACCAGCGGTACTGACCCGTGCCACACCACACATATTATGCATGACCCTTGGACTGACGGCTACAGACCAGCGGTACTGACCCGTGCCACACCACACATATTATGCATGACCCTTGGACTGACGGCTACAGACCAGCGGTACTGACCCGTGCCACACCACACATATTATGTATGACCCTTGGACTGACGGCCACAGACCAGCGGTACTGACCCGTGCCACACCACACATATTATGTATGACCCTTGGACTGACGGCTACAGACCAGCGGTACTGACCCGTGCCACACCACACATATTATGCATGACCCTTGGACTGACGGCTACAGACCAGCGGTACTGACCCGTGCCACACCACACATATTATGTATGACCCTTGGACTGACGGCCACAGACCAGCGGTACTGACCCGTGCCACACCACACATATTATGTATGACCCTTGGACTGACGGCCACAGACCAGCGGTACTGACCCGTGTCACATCACACATATTATGTATGACCCTTGGACTGACGGCCACAGACCAGCGGTACTGACCCGTGTCACATCACACATATTATGCATGACCCTTGGACTGACGGCCACACCAGCGGTACTGACACGTGCCACACCACACACAACACGCATGACCCTGACTGCAAACGCGGACGGCACTTCGCTGATTAATGCTTGACGTAAGGGAAGCTGGTTGGTTCGGTTATTGCTTGATTTATTGGCTAATGTGTCGGTATTTGTATTTGTCGTTATGCTAGTCACTTTAGTCACAGAGTAGCTGGCTGATCTTAGTGGCCAACCTGGTGATCATGTTTGTTTTTCGACGAACGATATGTTTGCTCAGTGGGCGATTGGTTAGTTTATCGAAAGCTTCACCGGGTGAGTGAGGTGATAAACAGGTTAGGTGCTTGGTTGGCTGGCTAATCCGCCGGTTGGCTGGTGGCCTGCTCGTTTAGTGATTGGTTTCTTGGTGGGATGATTGGCTTTTAGTAGCGTGGTTGGCTAGTTGGCTGGTTCGTCGACCGGCGGGACGGTCGGTTTCTTTGGTTGACTGGTTGGCCGGCTGGTTGGACGGTCGACCTGCTGTATGACAGCCCGCTGGTTGGACGGCCGACCTGCTGTATGACAGCCCGCTGGTTGGATGGCCGACCTGCTGGATGACAGCACGCTGGTTGGACGGCCGACCTGCTGGACGAGAGCCCGCACGTACCGCGATGTGTCGGAAATGTCGAGCAGCGTCTCGGGCAGCGGCAGACCGACCGTCTCCGGCAGACAGAGAGTGGCCAGGCCGGAGACGATCACCACCGTGCCGATCACCAGCAGAGGGATGCTCTCGCCGTACACGGCCTGGGGGCGAAGGCCGGGGTCACAGTCAGTCACAGTCAGCCAGTACTTACAATCGGCCACGGCATAACCGATCACGGGTAGGCGATTCCCGGACATGATCGGCTGGGTAGCTTTCACAACTGGCGCACAACTCTACTCCCATCTCCGCCCGCCCATGCACATTTCCTAAGGTGTCGACATAATTTCTTCAGGTCCGGGGTTTTGCTCTGGCGCTGTAACATATCTCCACCTCAGCTTTACTCTCGAGGCCTCTGTCGGCGCTCCCAATGGGAGTGGTGGCAAATCCACTGCAAGGTGTGAGGTTAGCCAGACCGGCTGCTCATGAAGCGGAGCAGCACGGACGACTCTTGGGCGCGTACGGCACATCGACCAGTCCCGACCACTCAGCCACACAGACGGGGGCGGAGCGACGGCGCCCAGGCTGGCACATCGACCAGTCCCGACCACTCAGCCACACAGACGGGGGCGGAGCGACGGCGCCCAGGCTGGCTGCTTATTTGGGCTTAGGGGCGCATCGACTGCGTTGGTCACGGCCGGACAACATGCGGCGCGGCGGCCGCGGCACGCACCAGCACAGCCAGCTGGGGTGCCAGCATGGCGGCCACCCGTCCCGACATGGAGCAGATGCCGACGGCCGTGTTGCGCGCCGACGTGGGGAACAGCTCCGACGTGTAGATGTAGATGACGGCAAAGGCGGCAGCGGCGCCGCACTTGCCCAGCATCAGCATGACGGCGTTCGGCACGGCCAGCGCTGCCGACAGTCAGCGGGTCAGCGGGCCAGGCCAGGCGGCAGCCGTCAGGGTCACGGCTTCCCTCTTGCCATCGTTCGTCCAGCGCACCCAATGGACCCTTATGAAACCCACGCTACTAGTAGATTAGTGCGGCTTCATCCTCTGAGCCTGGCCACAAGCCGATTTGAGCATCACCTCGATTATTGTTCATTGTTTCACACCAGTCTGGGAGTTAAGTTGACAACACTGCACATGGTTACACTAATGTGGATAAAAAAAAACTAGAATTTTCTAGGTTGTTTCAGGAGCTAGATATTGTACATTCCGAGCAATAATTCACTCAATTTCCTGGTGTAAAAAATCAGAAGCTGTCTTCACAAAAATTGTGACCTAAAGGCATCTTGTCTATGCATTTCAAGTATTGATTCACGGCATACAGTAAATATGTATCCCAAAGTATCCATACATCTGGTATTTCGTTACAATTTTGAAGTTTGGCCGTATAAACATCTTCAGGAAATGAAGCGTTTGATTATTCCCGGTATTATTGCGTCAGAATTGCTATCATACCGTGGCATTCTTGGTGCGACATGTGACTGCTGCTCGAGTATGTCAACATTCTTTTTTTTAATCATCATCGCACCATGATGACCGAGCACACACTTGACGCATGCACGACAAATATTAATTGTGTCAATTGCGAAGGCGGGAGAACCATATCGTAGCAATTAAGAGACGCGACAGGTCTTACCCATCAGCCGACTGGCAACGGGCCAAGTAAATGAGGCGTGCCTGGCTTATTTGCTTGACCTCACGAATGGCGCAAGATCAAAGTCAGACGCGGTCATGCAAGGTCATACTGAGCAAGAAACAAAAAGTGCCTGGATTAGTGTCAGCGAAAACAGAGAACGTTGTTTCCTTTTTTGTTTCGACAGTGAAAACAGTGAACAAGGCTTGCGAACAGTTCCAGTACAATGTCTGTCATGCTGTATATACCATGAAAGTGTCACGGCATACACCAACAGATTCTCGCTGTCATATTCCGCCCCACCACCTTATTTGTTACATGTCACACCACTCATGAATTCACAAGTTGCATTACATTGTGGTGGTGGATTTGTGCTTTAGGGTGCGTCGACTGCATTGGTCATTTTGCGTCCATGCATTACATTGTGATGACACCTGTACAGCTGTAGCATCTTCAACTCTCACGTCGATTAGCTCTGAAGTTCTGTCATGCGGCGTTGGTCGGCTTGCATTTTGCAAATAATTGCACACCCGGTGATTTTGGACTCGGTATCATCTGCGTGCAGCTCTTGGACCGCAGATATTTGTCGGCACACGCCGATGCGTATCACCTAAAGCTACCAGGTAAATATAATTAAATGCAAATACGATGAAATGCGCTCATATATATATATATGCCAGCTTGAGGGATACGTTCAAAACCTGATGTGCTTATGCTAAATTTAGAAGCAACATAATTTTTTGCTTTATCTACACACAAACAATGCTTGCTCAAGTGGTTTTACAGATCCAGGATCCACGCTGGCATGCAATTCGCGTTGCATTATTTTTTGGGGACGGGATCAAATCTGGTCATTCCAGCTAAATGGCACAAACTTAAAGGATTAACATGCAATTTGGAAATCCTGCACGGCAGCTTACACGTGTCACAACCCTGATCTCACTTCACCAATCTTGTCGGGTGGTGACACTGGTCGGAGGCAATGCATAGAAGCACACCTGACATCTCGAGCTCATTCTATCACGGTGGGGAGAGCCTATAGCAGTGAGAGCTCGTGCCAACTGGACCAACTGGGGCGCGATGAGCAAGCTTCAACTTAACCGAGCCGGTGGACATGAAGATGGTCGAGAACGCGTTCAGATCCCCACCGATATGACTGAATTTGCAGACGCCTGGTACAAGGCTGAAATATAATGAAATATAACAATGTTCAACAATAACCAAAATTAAAACAATACTGAGATATCCTATCAGTAAGGAGGCCACTGCTGTTCACACCATTGCACACGGTGACGCCACTCGCCGTTCTGGGCACCGACACCCAGGGGAGCCGGACTACTGCTCACAGTTGGGTATGATGCCAGACGTGATCAGCGCCACCCCTCCCAGGGTAGTGGCCACGACGAAGGTGGCGCGCCGACCCAGCCGGTCCATGCCCAGCCAACAGAACGTGTAGCCTGGGAACAGTTGCAAGTCCGTCAGTACAGACGGCCACCACAGTCAGCCATTGAATAGCCACCAGTGGAACAAACAGCCAAACCCGAATAGATAATGTAGCTGTTACTAGCAAATACGTTACAAGCTTCGGCACACGAAAGCATAGTGGTGGTTATTGATTTTACGACACTTCGACCGTTGAGTCATATTGCATCGCCAAACTCTCACGCCGATTGGCCGCGGGTGAAGAGTAGCGACAGGTGAGACTCGAACCAACAATCTTTCGATTCTGAGACGGGCAACTTACCCCTAGGCTACTCGTCCCCGTACGAAAGTATCGTTGTTTTCCAGAATGTAAGAAAGGACGTGGCCAAACTTCCAAGGCCATATATTTAAAATATAATTAATATCAATAGCTGAGTCAAAATATGCCTGCTAATAGGCAAGAATAAGAAAGAATTCGGGCCAAATTTATGTTCTTAAATTAATAATGCGGAGAACAGCTTGGAACCAGGCTGCATGACACTTGGAATATTAGCACGACACGTATATAACTGACACCCCAGTGGCAGCACTGGCAGACTCGTGGCTCAGTTTGCCACGCATGTGACAGCACATATATAGCAGTGATGAGAGATTCGTTATTCAGTATGTCGCGTACCCGGCAACTCAGCAGCAGTGGTGATGAAAAAGTTTGTGAAGAAATCGCCAGGCATGTTAGGCAGGTCAATCATCATCCCATAAAAGGCAAAGTTCACTGAAAACCTGAGGGGAAAATAACGGGTAAGCAGCGAAGGGTGCAAGCAATTATTTCTCAAGCAAAAAATTATATACAATACATACATACATTACATACAACATACACACAGACTCAATACATTCAAAATACATTCAACAAACATACAAAGCATTCGAATACGGTGCTGAATAGACAAAATGCAAGCGTCACACCGATGCATTTAATCTCGAGCTGGTGAAATAAAAGGAGACTTGAATAAAGGTTAGATTAAAACAAGAACCAAAAGGAAAACCTGCTTCAAACTGAGTCTTCTGGAAACCATTCTTAGACATCATACAAAAAGTTATATGTACACATGTGCCATACGCATTGTGAAAACTGTGCAACACTGGAGTACTCGGGTGAGAACTAGGGGCATTAGAAACAACTGATGCTAGCCGATAGTGAATATCATGATAACTCTAATACACTTTCCTCCCCAGTATTCGTGTTCGACTTGCGTAAAAATGGAACGGTTTTTATTGTTCACCATTTCGAGAGAATTCCAGCACACAGATCAGCCCACGCATTACATATTCCGGAACTGAAGTGAAATTAAAACATGGCTCATAGTACTGACGGCCACTATACCAATAACACAACTCACTAATTCTTAACCATGGGATCACCTGGAAGTACATGACCCACCGGGTCCAAGTCAAGACGCTACTGCAGGACACCTCCCCCACTCTAGGGGTACGTACCAGCCGACCACAGCCAGCAAGAGCCGCGATCACTGACCCGGTCAGGGACACTCCCCACCCCACCACTCCAGGGGTACGTGCCAGCCGACCACAGCCAGCACGAGCCGCGATAATTGACCCGGTCAGACACCACTCCCACTCCAGGGGTACGTGCCAGCCGACCACAGCCAGCACGAGCCGCGATAATTGACCCGGTCAGACACCACTCCCACTCCAGCGCGGCGGTACGTACCAACCGACCAGTCAGCACGAGCCGCGATCATTGACCCGGTCAGACACCACTCCCCAGGGTAGTGCCACCGACCACAGCCAGACGCGATAATGACCCGGTCGACCACCCCAGGGGAAGAGACGCGACAGACCCACAAGAGGAGCGTATTCGACACACTCACGCGGCGGTACGTACCAACCGACCAGTCAGCACGAGCCGCGATCATTGATCCCATCAAGGATAGCCCTCCCATTGCAGGGGTACATACCAAGCGATCACAGCCAGCACGAGCCGCCGCCTCAGAACACCGTTCCGCATACAGTCGAGGAATGTTTCATTGGAAGGCGTCCGTACAACAGGTGTCTGGTCCGAGCTGTCCTCCACCTGCGGGACCACACACCAGACCGTCAGACGGTACCGAGCTGTACTCCACCTGCGGGACCACACACATCAGACCGTCAGACGGTACCGAGCCGTACCCCACCACAGGTCGACACATCACCAAGCACAGACACCGTCAGATGGTACCGAGCTGTCAGTTTGCGGTACCACAGACTGCCCGGACCCAGGTGGAGATAGGTGTGCCGGGAAGAGGCTCTGCAAAAGCTCTACTCTTCAGCGAAGTCTTGTGATGATAATTGTGAAGACCTCACTGGCACACACGGCTGAGGTAGAAGAGACCACGCGCGACTACGGTATGAGTCAGTGTGTCCAAATTCACCATTTTAGGAGTCCAGACAAGGATGCAAGTTCAAGGTCAAATTGAGATAGCTTCCAAATTCTGACGAAAATGGGCATCAAAATCGGAATATATTTAATTCGAGGTAAGGAATTAGACGGATGGGGTTCAATTTCCATTGCATATGACAAATGCTCTATGAATTTAGCTTTTACATCCTGACGCATAACTGAGCAAATGTTGGACACACTACTATTGGCGATGGCCGAATGCGCAGGCCGTGACCATCTGATGGGCCGATAGTTGGTTGGTTATTGGCTTTACGACACGTCGACCGTTGAGTCATATAGCGTCGCCAATCTCTCACGCCGATTGGTTGCGGGCGAAGAGTAGCGACAGGTGAGACTCGAACCCACAACCTTTCGATTGTGAGACGAGCATCTTACCCCTCGACCACTCGTCCCCTGATGGGCCCATAGACTATCTAACGGACCGAGAGACTGAGACATCATCTGACGGTCCGAGCAACCATCCGGCGGACCGCGAAACCATCCGACGGGACGAGGGCCCATCTGACGGACCGAGACACCACTTGATGGACCGGGACACCATCTAATGGACCGACACACCATTTGACGGATCAAGACACCATCTGATGAACCTACACACCATTTGACGGATCGAGAGACCATCCGAGGGATTGATAAACCATCTGACTGACCGGGACCACCTATCGGACTGCCGCACCGTCTGGCCAACAGCCCGCTGCACCGGGAGCGCTGCCCGGACCGGCGATACCTCGGAGTGCTGTGAGTCGCCGTCGTGCTGCTGATCGTCGTAGTCCCCGAGCAGATGAGGCGACACTGTGGTGCCGTTACGGCGCGCCATCCGCTCAATGTCGCGCTTCGCCTCCTCCGTCCGGCCCTGAATCAGCAGCCACCGGATCGACTCGGGGCACAGCCTGCCGGAGTCGGGTCACGGCAGGTCACCAGCGCGTACCGCCGACCCCACCGCCCGACGTACACGGCGTAATGGTCACCAGCGCGGACCGCCGACCCCACCGCCCGACATACACGGCGTAATGGTCACCAGCGCGGACCGCCAACCCCACCGCCCGACACATACAGCGTACTGGTCACCAATGTGGACCGTCAACCCCACCGCCCAACATACACAGCGTACTGGTCACAAACGCAGATCATCATCTACACTGACGGGCACGTCGTACGACTCAGTCGCCATAGCTGGACCCGGACAGTCAGAAATCTACCGAACGAGAACGTGTGACCTGATAGACCAACAACACTGGCTCACACAACATTCCAACAACATTAGACGGCTGTCCATGAGGGGTAGCACAGTGTGGGGAGGAGTAAGCAAGTGACAACGGAACAAAACCGACGGGACCTGCCGTGGGACGGCGGCAGGACCGGGCCCTGCCAGCTCTGCCGATATCGGCCGACCAGCACTGACCAGAAGCCGGCCAGCAGCAGCACCAGCGGCGCCGTGATCACCAGCTGCAGCTCCACCCAGCTGCGGATGACATACGCCAGGCCGCCGGCCACCAGACTGCCCAGCGTGGTGAAGTAGTTGATGACGGTGCCGCACGGCACTCGCCACCGTCTGCCCACCAGCTCCACGGCTGCCGCGCCGCCCGCTCCCGTCAGTCGCCGCACACGCAAACACAGCACGGCGATCAACTGTCCGGCAGCTGCCACACAGTGAGCACAGTAGACGCTTGGCGTCAAAAGTGTCACACTGGGCACAGTCGACTTATGGCGCCAAAAGCATCGCGCTGGACAGTGGCGTGGAGGAAAGGCGCAGGGGTTTACTGAGACTCTGGCGCGAACCGACCCCATGCAGGTTCCGCCAAATTCTGCCCCTGAGAATCCCATGGCATGGATCGGTGCTTTAGGGCATACCAACTACTTCGGTCACCTTGCCCTATATATAATTATGGCACGGACATATATTGATTAACAGGGTGGTACTTCAGTCGGTGCTACATCCACCCAAAACAGTCAACTCAGCCTAAACCGACAAAACCGGCTAACACTGAGAAGACACCTCCCGGCATTCATGTGCTTCACCGCAGACATATCAACTGACGCACGGTAGGTGATCAGCGGCTAGACCGCCGAAAAAGCCATGGTCGCCGCCTACTTACTGAGCACAAACGCCGTCTGGAACATGCAGGAGCTGGCCATGCCCATCAGCACGCGCATCACGCACACCGCCACCAGACTGAACCGCAGCAACACCACCATGTAGTTGCTCAGGTTCATCAGCACCATCGACAACATCAGCGCCGCCTTACGGCCATATCTGGAAGATGGGTTGGATCTTTACTTTCATCTCCTGGAGAGGAAGATAATAATATTCTGAAGTATTATTATCGGAGTCAATGGTTGATTCCGAAAACACGTACACTGCTTGGTCGGTGGAGCACAAGTTCCATAATATTAGATGGCACATGACAAGCCATGGTATTAGTGAAGTGTTTGACGTGCAACTGCAAGTCAATGTACTAGACTAACATTACTTCCAATTTGAAGCATACCTGTTTTCCAGGCTCAAAGCATATATTGTAGTACTGACTGAAATATAATACTAACAATGGAAACCTGCTACTCAATTTCAAATTGCATAAGTACAGTTTGTTTTTCTAGAGGAAACATTTTGTCACTTACCTTGATGCAACATGGATAATGGACCACTGTTGCAAGTGCAGTCAACAAACAAATATATTCAAAGTTCCCAACTGACTTTTGTGATTCAATGGGGCAAGAGGTTAATATATCCCTAAAGTGTTAAAATAATGGCATAGGCCAGGGCATTAAGTGATACAACTTGAAACAGAAAGGGGAGGCTATGCTACATGCCACTGATGATACCTCCCACAGCAGTAAGCAGGTGAGGATCTATGTTACATCACTAATGATACCACCCACAGCAGTGGCCAAAGGGAGAGCTATGCTACCTGTCAATGATGATACCACCAACAGCAGTGACCAGGGGATAAGCTATGATACCTGTCGTTGATGATACCACCTAAGGCAGTGAGTATAGGGAGGAGCGATGCTACATGTCACTGACACCGCCCACAGCAGTGACCAGATGGAGGAGCTGTCACCTGTCACTGATGATACCGCCCACGACCGATCCGAGTAGCACGCCCAGGAAGTACATTGTGTTCGGCAGCTGCACCATTGACTGGAAGGCGCATGTCAGGTTCCACTGCGGACACGGCACCAGCGTCAGTTGTGGGGTTAGCCGTGTCACCCTTCCAGGTTAGATCATCCTGCAACGCGGTTGTGAAACCTTACGAAAGCACACAGCCCATGTGTTCGAGCACACGAGCAGCTCAAAATCCAACACCAGATTAACAAGAGGTAATATAGTTGAAGGCTAAGTTGTGTAACTTTGGTTGGTTATTTGGGCTTAGGGCCATCGACTGCGTTGGTCATACAGCGCCCAGAAGTTGTGTAACTTTGACGCAGACAATATCCAGAGCGCTCATTTTGTGTTCTAGCTTGTACATATTCAAACTGGACAAACCAAGTACAAGTACAATTATAGCTCAGGTCTTATTTATACCACCATTACTACATGCAGCAACAATCTTCCAGCCTGATACGCGGTCCACGGCCAATACACACAATGGAGTGCTCATGCTACCGCAAATAAAATTTTCCCATCAGTCAGTACGCATACAGCGTCACCGCACTCCGAATTCCATCTATTCCGCCCGGCCGCAGTGATGTGCAAGTCCTTCCGACACCACAAGCGGTGGCACACCGAAGCCACTGCATGTCATATACTACCTTACCAGCACTGCAGGGTCGGGGTCAGGCCAGGGCCCAACCAACCATCGCCCTCTGTACCGCTAAAAACAACGCATCTTACACCCACAGGGTTGGATTTATTTCGAACTCCTTGATTCTAATATAATAATTATCGACCTCTTGCAGCTGGAAAACAAAATTATCGCTTCTTAATCAGACGATGCATCTGACGATGCACATAGCTCGTTAAAGCTATACTATCCCTCGTCAAAGTTTTCCTGATTTGTGTAGTGAAAAGGATCTATGTTTAAAGAAGTCCATTAGGAAGAAAGAAAAAGAAGGAAAAAACATTTGAGAGATGGCTCTATTTTTCTGATATACATTTACAGCAACATACTAGCCTTCTATTGATGCGATATATTAAAGTGAAATATTACCAAAACATGAGCCAGAAAACAAGTTTTTAAAAGTCCAGTGGCATTGGCGAATTCTATCAAAGAACAAAAACAATTTGGGTCAGGCCATTGTGTCATTCAGTATCCTTCAGGCATCCGGTATGGAAGAGGGCAGTCTTATGTTGCATAGAGTATAATGTGCTGGATGGCAAAAGCCCAGACAAGGGCTGTGCACCAGCGCGCGCTGTCCACACACCTGTGTGGCAAAGGAGGAGGTGAAGAGCGATGGGTCGAACACGAACTCGGTGCAGCTGACGGTGATGTTGTCGTCGAAGTCGTCGGCGCGGCAGCTTTCCGTGGTCAGGTTGTGCTTCCAGAAACGGCGGCACTCGGGGTCTGACGACGGCACGGAGAAGTTGACGAACGGTTCGTGGTAGACTGGCGCAGAGAAGTTATCGCAGCCCGGTATCACACACCTGCGCGCACACACACAGCACACATGCTGTAACAGGGGACGGAGATGAGCCTGACTGTAACACACAGACGGAGACAGATCGAACTGTCAAACACGGACAGAAACAGGTCGAAGTGTAGCGCGCGCGAAAATAGACCGCACTGTGAAATGCAGACCGACTGGCCAAACTGCTATGTACATACATTAACAACATTGCGAAGTTCATATCTTGTACAGTGGAAGACATTGGAAAATGTAAAAAAAACGCAATGATGGTGAAAAATTGACAAAATCACGGGCATGAACGGTACTGAAGTACATGAATTTCACTATGACATTGAAGAGTTCCCTTGCAAACCAATTGATAATTTGTATCCCATGTTAATTGCAGTCGAGCCTGATCACAACTCACGGAAGTCAATATAACTGGCAAATATCAATTTCCAGAGGTCAAACAATCTTCAATAAGTGCTGGATGAGGATATCTTCAATAAGTGCTGGACCACACCATCACAAACAGATGCAGAGCACTATCAAGTCCAGCCAGATATAGACCAATATTAGCATGATGAAAAATAACACATTAGCTGCTGTGATGCAATTAAAACTTTTCAAATACAGCATGCTGCACGTAGATCTCTTTCAGTGAGTGGGTTGCTAAAAGGCCCAAACAAAATACTTCTCTCAAAAATATAAGTGATTACTAGCCATATTATTGTATTCATTTAGAAATAAATAAAACAGAACATCCTTACCTGTATTTAGGAACATATGTCTGGAAAACAATAGCCACCACAAGCGGGATTGTGACAAGAGTTATTCCAAAACATAAAAAGATGTAGAAACATCTTTGATATTTTCCAAAATCACCCACTTCAGACAGTATCTTGTCAAAGTCTATCTCACAATGACGAGACATATCTTTGCTTGTGTAATCAGTTCAGATGAATTGAGGAGCATCCATACCAGTGTACCTGCAATAGAGGCATCAACATTTCAATATAGTTGGAAATTGCCACATAGTTCTTGTCTAGTTCCTAGATGTCACACAAAGTTTTAGCCTCTGTCTGCCCATATGTTCACACAAGCCTACAACATAATAAAGCTCTAATGGCTGATCTTTCCCAGCATATAGCGCTAATGACACTATGCAACAAAACTATTCTTACCAATGCAATAATACATGCAATATACTTCAAACAAACTTCATGCTCATAGTTACCTTCATAATTATGCACATCTTACCCCAAACAGCTTAATAACTCAATGCCTACTGGTCTGACTATTTCAGCTTTGACTACTGCCTTTGCTTATTTCAATACAGCAAACTACATTGTGTAGCCCATATATCTGTGCTTGTGGCATGGAGACTCACTGCTTTGAAGCCTAAACTTTGCATTGTTCTGCAACATGAGTATGTATATAGAAGGTAGGTTCTAGACCAGGTTGCTGTCAGATCAGGTTAAATCATATATCAGCCAGACCAGATCAGGTAGCTTAGGTTTAATTTGGGAGTTGGCTGTGTTTGTTTGAATTAGCTGCGATTTAGTTTGATTTTGCTAAGTTGGTTTGAACTAAAATCAATTTCATTTTCAGCCACTTCTTGTACCTGTAAAGTTTCCATATATATTATATATAATTCCATATATCATTGGGCCATGCACCCATGTAGCAAACTCTTGGACAATCCTGATGTCTGATGCCTCCTGCATTGCATGACGATTATATATTGATACAAATTATGTCACCAAATTCGTACTCACAAAATTGTGTACATAAACCTTTGCATGCAAATATTTTTTCATGCAAAGCTTCCTATGGCGAATCTCCATGGTCAAATCTGCATATCCTTTCACATGCAAATGCAAAGGGAAGGTGTCCCTTCCACCTTCAAGTGGCATATTTTGGGATTAACCAAGGGGCAAGGCTGGAGATCTCTCACCAAGCCAAGGCTGAGGGACCATGTCAAAAATTTGCAAACTGACTGGTAAAAATGACAACTTACATCAGCAGGGTACCAAGTCAGGGGGTCTGGATCCCCAAGTAACCCAGGATCTCCAGCCATGCTAAGGGGTATGCCATCTCAAATGTGCCTGCATCCTAGTTCAACCAGGGTTGGGATAATAGGCTGTTCGTGGATTTTTGGCATCCATAACATTATCCTCTCATTTGTATTATTTGGAGGTTTAATGATGCTGTTTCACAATGAAGTAGTCTGCAATAAGGTACTCAAAATTCATTGGGGAGTGCAAACTGATATTCTGATGCCACAGGTTGCAAGACAAATATCCTCTCCACATTCAATTACCAAAAACTTGCCTCTCCACATCCAGGACTAAAAAGCACTTATCCAACTGTGGGCATAATACTTTAGTTATGCTGCTGGCAAAACATGTGGAAAACAGCATGATGACCATCTGGCATGACATTTTGAGGATACCAATGGCCAGAAGCAGCCTTCGTCAGTACATCCAGATCTCAGAGACATCAACAAGGTGCACCAGACATCCCTGGGATGACATTCTGGTAATGCACTGGCCAAAAGCAGCCTCCTTGAGCATATCCATATCCCAGTGACATGAAAGTGTCCCAGATGCCCTTGGCACCACATCCTGGTGATACACCTGGCAGGACATCTAATTCAAAATGGCACAGTGACCATCTTGTGATGCCCCTGGCCAGAAACAGCCTCCCTGAGAACATTCAGATTCCATTTACATCATTAGGGTGTCCCAGAGAATCCCTGGCAGAGCAAGCAGCACTCTCAGCACCCATGGGCAAGCAGCCTCACTGAGTATATCCATAGTTCAGTGAAATTATCAAGGTATGCCAAATGGCTGTATGGCCAACGCAGTCGATGCGCCCGTAAGCCCAAATAACCAAATAACCAAAAGGTATGCCAAATTAACTTTTATTTACTGGACATGCCTGTATGTCTTAACACTTGAGCCAGAAGGCTTCTCACATGATGCACACAGGACGGTGGTGTGTTGCCCCATCCTTAAGATCTTTGAAACTATAGAAGCTAAAAGCACAACATTTAGATGGTAGATTATGGCCATAGTGAAATGGCTTCAGTACAAATTGCATGACCCTGGGTGAATGCCTTCAGGGTCAAATGAGATCAAGGTCAACCACAACACTATGCTGCCTCTCCACTTCACCTATGAAGTTTATTGTGATCTTGAATGCTTGCAGGTGGACAGCCAACCAGCAGTCAGCTGTTGCCCGGTCAGTCCACTTTGCACCACCACAGATCCTATGTTTACCAACAGACTTGATTTTTCTTGGGTATTATTGTAGAGCAAGGTCAAATTTAATGCTTTGGAATTCTTTTTTTAATACAATGTATTTTAAAGTGAAAAAGATGATGTGACCACTCATTTTCTATGCAAATGATTACTTTTCATTTGGCAAAAGAATACACAATTATAATCTTCACTCTACAAACATAGTCCATAGTGTATAATTATCGATACCTGGTGTGTCACAGACGTGATAAAGAAGAAATTCAACACTTCATGCACTTGATTCAATACCCTTTGACATTGAAAACCTTATGTTTTTGGATTAATTCAATATTTATTCCCAACAAGGAATATTTCCAGCCAGACGCATCCATAACCTTCGATCAAGGCCGGAAGTTCCTTGTGATGCTGTTAACATTAATTGAAGAGCTAACTATGTCAGAGATTTGATGACGTCAGGGCAAAAGTTTGGAATGATTCTGGTTTTCTGGTTAGGTTAGGTTACATTATATTATGCTATAATATATTTTATATATTATGCTATGTTATCTTAGTCTAGGTTGGGTTAGGTTAGGATATTTTATGGTTTGTCTATGATTTACCTATTCATATGTAATTTTTGAACTCTTGACTATAACCAGAACACTTGGCAAATGTCAGAAGACAAACCAGATGTGGCCACACATAGGATACACCATGCATCAGTGTAAGCTTAGCTTCGCTGTGCATCCGTTGCATTCCAGTATCTCACATAATTATTAAGCTTTCTTTTGAGGGCAATCACTCAAGTTTAAAATTTATCTGACAATACTGTCTTTCCCAGCAAGGTTATTTGCTCAAATTGTTCCCAGGTCTGCCAGTATTAGTTTTTTTTTAAAGGAAATCCATAGCCACAAAATTCATCAATCCTTCTTGAAGCATCAAAGCCTTATAAGCCACAGTACAAACACCATGCTGGTCAGTCCGATACCATCAAGGTACAAATGGACCGGCCACAGTCCAGATGATCCCATTAAGGTATGTAAATGCTGGCAGTGCTGACTTATCAAATGGTTAATATCATAGCACATTTCCTCCATAGCATGCCTATGATGTCATCAATTGTATTGACCACAGTTGACTTAAAAGTAATCATTTGCAGAGAAAATGACTGGTTGCATCATCTCAACCATGTCCAAAAATATCGTATTAAAAAAATCCAAAAAATATAAGTTTACCTTGATCTCCAAATTTACCTTTTCTTGTTGCATGTGATGCACTTATCAATTTTTGACAAAGCCACATGATTTCATTACAACCCTTCCCTCCACCCTAGATGTCACCAGGAAGATATGCTAGCAGTATTCAGACCAGATGTTGCATGGTGATATGGCAGTGCATGCTTATGACTTCATTACTAGGTTCACATTTGATGCCACAAGATGCCATCAATAAAATATCAAGAAGCCTGGTGCCATGTCATTTGCCCAACTGCACTCATTCTGCCACATCATTGTAAATGACTGGAATGCTCTCCCTGCTCATGTGGAGTGGGCTCCCTCTGTAAATGTGCTCAAGTCCAGGCTGATGAGGCATACCAGCAGTGAACAAATCCACAATAAAATGCACTGCGAGGTCAGAGAATCTGAATAAGATTAGAGATTAGATAGATATTATTAGATAAAATAAGAGAAATCTGCACCAGGAAACTTAAATACACTGACCAAATAAAAAAAAACATAATGGAAGAAAATCAAGAGGCTAAAGCAGGTTCCTTTTCTACATAAACACATCCTTCACATTGGATCAATACAACAGTGCACATACATGACTAAAGCACAAGCAAACTCCAGTAACTTTTTGATAAAAGGTGTTTTGGGAATTTTGGGAATACTTTTTCAGAATATGGTGCTCATGAACATGACTAAGAAGATGCAACCTCTCATTTTTTGTGCTGATGCTTACTTTTCAATTTGGATGATGACGTCACATTGATATGGTGTAATGACGTCATAGGTATAGCACTGAGGCTTTGACTGGCTAATGCTACAAATGGTTCACATACCTTAATGAGATGGTCAAAGTAGCTTAACCTAACCTAACCTAATTACCTCTTCATTTATCATAGCTACAATTTATATAGTGCACCATGAGGTTGGGTTAGGTTAACCTACTTCGACCATCTCATTAAGGTATGTGAACCATTTGTAGCATTAGCCAGTTGAAGCCTCGGTGCCATACATATGACGTCATCACACAGTACCGATGTGATGTCATCGTTCAAATTGAAAAGTAAGCATCAGCACCAAAAATGAGTGGTTGCATCTTCTTAGTCACCTTCATAAACATCATATTCTGAAAAACAATTCCAAAAAATCCCAAAACACCTTTTATCAAATATTTACCCAAACTACCACACTTCTCACTATTTCAAACTGTATGGGACAATGACATGAATTAGGCAGCATGTGATTTTTGCACAGTGAACAAATTTTGCAGCTATCAACTGAGACAAAAGTGCTGCACTCTGCATATGTTTGCATTTTTCCAAATTGTTGTGATTTGGGCATTATTGTTCAAACTATGGGTGAATTGTCAGTGCATTATCAGCCTGCTTGCACCAGGTGCTATCCGTGCATAGGCCACACCACAGCTGCACCACTGGCTACCTGCCCCACACAGACAAGATTTTGTTCAGTGCCATATTTTGCAGTCTGGATATTAAGCACTCCACTTTCATGCTGAAGAGAACAGAAACAGCACCAGAGCTTGACAAGACCAGAACCAACAGGTCAACTAGCCTTACAATTATTGATTACCATAAGGTAAAGTAGGTAAAATACCTACCTACATAGATGAGGATGCATGCTTTGGATCAGGATGAAGATCAACAGCCTAATCCAGACACCATTGCTATGACCTTCATGCAAGTATGAGTTTTAAGAGAAGTACATACTTTAGAAGTGTTGTAAACATCAGAACAATAGCCAGTTTTCTTATTCACAGCACAACAAAAATGCCAGCAATAATGATGAAGAAATTGCTTTGGGATGTAGGTACCTACCTACCTAGTTACCTACCTCACCTAGGTAGGTATCTAGGCTGGGTACATAATGGGATTCCGTTTCACCGTAAACTTGGCATCCTGAAGGGCACGTTTGTGTATATAGCTATCATCTGAAGCATTCATGCAAGTTCAATACACCAAAAATGGAATTAGTTACGTCGTAATCCCATGATGGATAGGCATCTTGGTACCTCCTACAGAACGCAGCCTACTCTACACCACGCTAATATATCATCGCTTGCTCCACGCAAATAACACACACCCGCACATATCCCAACTTCGTTGCATTAGCAGACACCAGGCAGATACCTAATTGGCAGTTTCAGGCGGGCCCCCACGAAGTGTGTTTGGTAGCGGGCTTGAAGGTTTCCCTTCACCATTGGTTTACATGCAATTTTACCGTTATTCTCTACGCTCTCTTGCATGTTTTATGGCAATATAGATCACTTTGACGTATACCAATTGAAAGACCTATTCTTCAGCTTCAGCAAAATGTATCCTAAATGACCCAGTAACAATCTTCCTGCCCAACAATGTGCCGTTAACGGCAGGCTGACCATCAAGTGCCTCCAAAATAAAGGGATTTTTCCCGATATTAGTAGGCTCCTCTACCGTCCGTTTTAGACGGCTGTCACCCCCGTCCAAGAGCGGAAGAAAGGACGGACAGGGGGGGGGGGCTAAGTGCGCCATAACTTCTTCCCCTCAGTGGCAGGAGAGTTTCCGAAAAGTAACCACAGAAGACCACCTGAAATGATCTGACCGCCCCCAGACCTCAATAGGAGGCCCTCTGTCGTCATAAGAGGTCCTAAGCCGCCACAGAAAATAAGTAGGGGTCTGTTCCCGTCGCTCCACCAGAAGGAACTCGGTGGAGGCTAGTTGAGGCTGGTTGAGACTGGCCCACGGGAACGACCGGTGGAGCTTGGTGGAGAAATCAGCTGACAGCGGTCTGAATTCCGCGACAAAAAGGACGCATTTGGCGCTGTATCATAATTTGGCCACATTACCCTTCAAATGTTTGTCCAGATGATCACAATACATAGTGTGCCTTGTTATACAAAGTCCTAAATTTGTATTTATTTCTGGGTATGTATGTGTCCTCAGAGACTGTGGGGAGCACAGATGTTCTTTTCGCCTATGGGATGAACCAGGCAATCTCTCTTCCCTCTCGGTTGAGCATAGTCTCCCCCTGTTTTGCGGTTGGTTACAGGCTGCCTTCTTAACGTACAGCATATAATCTCGTGTCTGGACCCGCCGGACTTCCTCGGCCCCGAGGCGCTTCTCTACCCGATGCTGACTTTTCCTCATCTCAACTTGCCCGACCTTGTCGATCGGGCTCGAATAAGATTTTAGTCGGCGGCGGGAGAACGGCGGTACTTCTGGGCACGGGGATTGCAGCGGATCCGGCCGGTAAAGTAACATCTTCCCAGGCCGAATGACGTAGATCAAAGGCCTAAAAAACATGTTTTGTGGTCTGCATCTGTTACTTCGATTATTGTTCATAGTTGTAGTAGTAATTGTATATTTCCTTTGCGAAGGATGATCCTGGTATTCAGTTGATGCATGAAGAAGATGAGATTCATATGATGGAGGACGTTGTTTACGCGCAAATATATGGCGCAAGTGCGCCGTGATTGAGCTCAACTGAAAAATCACAATTGGACCCTGCTTCTGGGCTGGTGGAGCTTTTGCTCCACTGGTGGAGGTTGGTGGAGGAAAAATCTCCACCGGATTTGCGACGGGAACGACCAGTGGAGGTTTGTGGAGGTTAGTGGAGCCACGGGAACAGACCCTAGCTGCCACAAGAGGCAGGGACGGATCCAGGAATTGTCATCTGGGGGAGGGGACACGTGTTTGGAGTGGCGCCACCACGAAAGTAGCTTGAGGGGTGCCTTTCCTGCCGAGAGGCGCCTGTGTGCCTGTGGCTGAAAAATTCGAGGGTGCTGGGGTGCACTCGAGCCTTCGCGGAGGGACGCATTTTCCTGGTCGAAGTGACGCTACCTTGCATGGGGGGGGGGGGGCATATGCCTCAACTTCCCTCCCTGGATCCGCCACTGACAGGAGGCCTCATATATATATATATATATATATATATATATATATATATATATATATATATATATATATATATATATATATATATATATATATATATATATATATGTATATATATATATATATATATATATATATATATATATATATATATATATATATAATATATATATATATAGTGTGTGTGTGTGTGTGTGTGTATCTGGTGCATTAATGGTTCAAAAGCAATCTGCACTAGTGGGCCGCAAGACATTATTGCAAATGATTATGTCCTTTATTCGCATGCTTACGGTTAAGCCTACACATGAATGGATGCACGCATTTGGTTTGTGGGTGCATATGCAGTCTGTATATATTGGTGGAAAATTGTGAAAATAATTGGTGTGACAGGGGGTGTTTGTCCATACCGGCTGATGACATCTGTTCGCTATGTCTGTGTGCAGGAAGCTGGCTGCACCTGTCATTGAGGATACAAGTCACAAATTTGAAAATCGCATAAAAACGGTTACCTTCGACCCAACCGCAGATGTTGCGTCCTGCTTGCGTGGTTCATAAAACTCACCGAATACGAATATATCGAATGCGAATATGTTCTTAGTACGATTTTCACGTGTATTTGCGCATTTCAACCATCACGTACTTCAAGTACGAATGTATCGCGAACTTATAACATAACCAAGTAACAACGGCACCAGCACGATTACCTGCGTGGATCGCCAACTGTGGTTGGCGAGAAAAAAACAAACATGAACTCACAATATAATAATCTTTCACCTGTAGCTTCGCCTGCTTTCATTCATCACTCGCATCGCAGCCGTAATGTACGAGTGGTCGGCGCATACGTGGTGACCGTCTCTGTCACAGCGCGGCTTGAACTTGATCCTATGTACCGAACTGGGGCGGCAAGGGAACACACACGCCAGCGGGTAAGGCTACAACTGATGGTGGCCTCAGCTGAGATACCCCTCGCGCCAATGATGTCGCAAGAGCCGACGGGACGGCTTCGGGAACGGATACAGCAACGGCACCACTCGCGACCTGATCTGGTCATTATGTGAATGACCTATCGGCGGTCCGCGAACTGGACCATGGACGCCTGACCCGCTACTGTTTAAAACTGATTAAAACTGCGCAACGCCACAAGACTGCTGAGAGAATCAGTCAAAATAACATGTAAAATGTCGTCGTCAACCTCGATGTATGCAAGAGTTTTGCTGATGGCCATCAACTCCGCAGTGAAGACCGTGGCGTGTGGCGGCATTTAAAAAAATCCTATAATTGTTGATGGAAAGAATCAACCTAAATATAGGCATCACTCACTTGTTATCTCATGATAACCTCTCATTTATGCTAAGTTTGAGACATATACTTAAATTACACAGGTCAGGACATCGAGCAATCGTGCTCCAATCACCTAAACAAAACCTATATAATGCCATTCCAAAAAACTTGATACTTTTCGTCAATAAAGTTGAACATGTGTTCCTATGACCTATGACTACTTCCTATGCTATTTTTTCAACAAAAAGGATTATGCTTGTATTCCAGACTAAGTTTTATGATAGAACAGAAGAAATGTACAAACGGGTTAAAATATTTTATATACAGCCGACTATATACGAGAAGAAAAAAACTTGTTCAAATGTAAATGTATCTAATGGATGCATTTGTCACCTGATATCATTCTTTGTCCATTCTGTAAAAAATGTAGCTCATAAAAACACCATTTCAGTCAGCAGATCTGATCCAAATCATCTATTTCTCATACCTTTGACCCTAACTTAGTGTAGCTATAACTTAGTGGTAAATGTTTGACATGAGGGTCTTATTGTGATTGTTATTTCGGTGCACAAAGAACATATTTTTTACCAACAAGCACAAAAATTGGTTGAAAAGCAAAATAGTACCAAAAAGGAGGGTTTTTAATTGGTTCATATACAATAATTAATCATTTAAATCTTTCGAAATTGCAAGGTAACCTAGCATAAAATTAGCTAGCCTAATCTATTTTATCAGAGAAAAGTACCAAAATCTTGAAATAAAAGAACATAACCTAACCAGGCCTATCCATATTTTTCTTTGGTGGAGGAAAAACATTGTCAACATGCAAACGAAGCAGGAAAAACACAACAAAGTAATCTTGCAAATGATGTAAACATCAATAATACAAATACTTTCAGGATTACCCAGGGTTTTGGCTGGTGGGAATATTATGGTGGGAATAGCTGAAGGTAGGAGACATTCCTTCTCTGCACAGAGGCAGGGTTGAGCAGTTCTTTCTTTAGGTTTCTTCTCTTATCAATTTCTTTGAAATGCTTGGAGCATACTCTTGGTTCTCCAACATTTGAGAACTTAGACATGTTTTTATTAAGGCAGAATCCTGATAAAAATGGTGTAACCAGATTTCTTCTTTATTAAAGTTGCCTGCCCAGTGCCACCTATATGCTCTAATACTGCACAGTAAGACATGACACCTGAAACAGAGATGTGCTACATTCAAACATTATATCTAGATGCTGAATTCATACTACAGGAAATCAGACTGCAACTGATGGAAAGTTTCAGGAAGGCATTCATAGCATGATGATTGTATTGTACATAAGTGTTCAATTATGCATGTATCATCAATAATCCATGCAAAATTAATCAAGGAATAATGCACCATGCCCTGGGTCTAGCTGGCCTAGAAAAAGCTATGTTTTCAACAACTGTTGTGTCAATGTAGGTAGATAGGTACATGTTTGGAAAAATAGGCTGCTCCTGGATTTTGGGAATCCAGAACACTATCCTCTCCAGAAAATTGTTTCTTGTTTTCTGATCTGGAGGTTGAATCTCCTAAGTTACCTCTTAAGTTTGACAATGGGCTGCTGTAATCAAGTAAAAGTGCTCAAAATTCACCGAAAGGGTTGCAAATTGAGTTACGATGCATAAGGTTTGAACAAAAATATTATCCATACTGGATGACTACAAAATATTCCTCTCAACATGCAAGATTACAATGCACAAATCCAACCTTGCCTACGCATGATAAAAATATGTGTCGGAACAAATGTTCACTGGAAAGAACAGGACAAGATTAATAACCCAGTCAGCGGATTATAAATATATTTGCTTGTAGAGGAAGCAAAATAAAAGTAATCATTGCGTATGATTTGAGAAAAGTCTTCTGCAACCATATTGATACCATATTAAAAAACCTTCGGATGACGTCATGCGGGCTTGAAGGAAAACTTCGATCTACCGTCTAGTTAAGGTATCTTGGTTTCAGGTTTGCATTAGTACAGCCTTGATTAGTACTCAGGTTCCAGGTTTGTCGCCAATTATTTCAAATGTTTTTTATGCTGTTTCTGAAGGCTGGAAACGAAAACTTGTTCTTTGCTGTTCATGCTTTGCTCGTGATTCTGTTTTACGTCGTCTTTCTGACGCCTTGGAGACTTTTGAGAAATTGCAGGGCTGAGAAATTGCTAGCCCGATTCTACTACGTTCTTGCGAAGCAGAGCTATCAAAAGTAATAATTCTGCCAACCAAATATCCACTATTGAAACGCAAGAAGGAAGACGAAGTTTGGGTTTCACCCCCCCCCCCCCCCAGCGGTTGAAGAGTTATTCTGGGAAAACACAATTGTGGACATCAACTTTGCCTCGTAAGTTTTAGGATGACCAATATTACTTGAGAATAGCAATAATCATGACATTTGATTGCTAAGGCGGAAAATGGCCAATATCTGACATCCATACCTGCGGACATGGCCGTAGGTATGGATGGCAGAACCTTGCAAGGAGAATCGTCGTATGCTAGTGCATTTGGGCATGTGCGTGCATTTCCTTTTTTGTCACATTTAGTGCATCCAATTGTCACAACATGAACAATGATGACATTTCTGGATGTAATAGACATTCTTTGGAACTTTCTACGTCTTTTTCAAAACAATGCTATGCGCTAAATGCTACACAAATTGTAATGCACGCACATGCACAAATGCACTGCAGCATGGGCCAAGCCTCCTTAGTCGCCGGTATGGATGTCACATATTGGCTGTTTTCTGCCATAGTAATTAAATGGTATTATACTGTTATTATTAAATAATATTAATCATCCAAAATGTATGAGGCGAAGTAGATTTCTACAATGATGTTATTCCCAGAGTAACTCTCCAATTGCTGGAGGGATGAAACACAAATGTTGTCTTCCTTCTTGCAATTCAATAGTGAATATTATGCTGGTAGCATCAATATTTTTTAGCTTTATATATACCTCTGCTTCACAAGAACGTAGTAGAATTGTGTAAGCAGTCCTGCAGCCCCGAAATTTTCCAAAAGTCCTTAAGGCAGTATAAAGATGACATAACAGCATCACAAGCAAATCATGAATGATTTATCATTACCAGTGCTGTTGCTCACAAAAACTGCCGCACAAAATAAACATTTTACAAAGTCAGCGACAAACCTGGATATATAGTGACAAACTGCCAGTTAGATATCTGCTGGCATCTGTGAGTGTGGTGTAAAGGTGTATATCTAAGTGGAGCAGGTCATATTGATACAATAGGCCAACTTTTTATCAGCGTGGCATGGAATAGGTTGGTGCCTACCTACAAAAGGTGCCCCTTAGGATGCTAATTTTACAGTGAATGGTGTCTCATTAGGTACCTTAGTGCCTAGGTAGGTATCTACCTAGTTATAGGTAGGTATCTACCTAGGTAGGTACTTATGTAATTTCTTCATCATTATTGCTGGTATGTTTGATGTGCTGTAAAAAAACACTTGCTGTTGTTTTGCTATTTACCATACTTCTAAAATACCTTTTTGATTTATACTTGCATGTACCTGGGTCATAGCAACAATGTCTGGATTGGGCTGTACATCTTTATCCAAGGCATGCATCCTCATTTGCCAGGCTGCAATGTATGGCACTTTCATAAAGAGTCATAAAGAGTTTAGACTTAATAAGAGCCACATATGCCCATCAAGTTATTTCTGTAAATGAAAGATACCATAAGCTTGGTAAAAAGACCAACCCCAACCATCACCACATCCTAAAGGAGCCATCCACCAACATCCCACACACCTATCAATGCCTATCTGCCCTAGCTATCCTGCCCTATTCCCCTAATCCCCCTCAGCACTTGTGGATTGAATGCCCTACCAACAACTTTCAAACTGCATCCATGCTCCCTTAAAGGGGTTTGTGCCATGCACACCCACCCAGCACAAATCTCACTCCATCCACCACAAATCAGAACTCAAAAACAAGATTTTCCTGTCTTCAAATGGCTGGCTAGGTTAGGTTAGGTTCGGTTATGTTTAATTTTTATTTTGTTTTTTAAACATTTCTTTTTACGCTGGCCGTAACGATTGCACAATGGGTCCGTACTACTGGCCGCAATGTCAGCAAGCACAGTCTGTACCAGAGTACGTTGTGAGCGTACGTATGACGGTCTCTACCTACCGTTCAGCAGTGGAACGTGCATACTTTCTGCATGTACGGGTGGTGCCGGCTGGGGTGGAGTGGAGGCCGATTGTGACCTCATTTGACCCTGAAGACCTGGGGTCATGAAATGGATACTGCAGTGAGTTCACTACAGCTGTAATTCCTCCAAATTTTGTGCTTCTAGTTTCCGATCTTAGGTGCCCGAACTCCCCCCCCCCGGTGAACGTTATGTGAGAGGCATGTTGACTAGGTATCCTCTGCACTTCCTTCAGTAGCGTTGCTTGCACTCACTCGAAATGTAATGGAATGTGGTGCATACAGAACTGGGCTGTTGAAATAAACAACTTGAACCGGATATGGATGCAATGTTTCCTTCCAGAGACAAAGTTCCACGATGACAATTCCAAATTGTCCAATTGGACATTCATTGCATGAGTGGGCTTTAATTAAGTATTGCCCTCTTTACTTTCATGGTCAAATATTATTACATCAAGCAACTCATATGATAGTGTAAAGTAATCTAAAGTGCAACATGAACCAACGGCCCTGATTGCTAACGATTGTGTGATCGGGTTAAAAACGTGACGGCTCCGATACTCGAGCCCACCACCACCCGTACAGAAAGCGGACGCCTTAACCAACTGCGCCAATCGTCGGCATGGCGTGGGCCGAATACGCGATGTAGAGCATGCTGACTGAGGAGATGTTTATTTCCTCGATGATCTCCGATGAAGTGTCGCATGTTCTTTACACACCACCTTCTTTTTATGCTATGCTACCTAACTCAAAGCTCCTTTTTGACATTATTTTGCTCAACACCTGAAAAGTAAGCATTTGCACAGAAAATGAGTGGTCCCATTATCTTAGTCACCTTCATAAGCATGGTATTCTGAAGAACACTCCACCCCCCCCCCAAAAAAAAAACTTTTAAGACAAATTTACTGTTGTTTTTCTTCAAACCTGCTACTAACCAGCAAATGCTTTGTTAAATTCAAGGTAGATCATGTCAGGGGAGTCCCCGTCCTCTATTCGTGCACTCCACTCTTCCATGACCTCCAGCTGGGTGGTACATGATCACTAGGGTAGGAATTTATGTTGGGCTGGATGTAGGAGCCCTGATGCAGACATGTTCCAGAGCAGTTTATCATGAACAAGAGACAATAAACATTGCTTTTAGAGGGCACCACTGTGAGACTCACTGGTTGATAACTGGCTTGATCTTTCCTGTTGCTCTTTTTTGAACAGTTTAATGTTCAATCAACAAAAAACCTGACCTAACCTTGTTTCACTTTTCTTTTGCTTTTTGGAGGCAAAGCATATCATTAGCTAATATCATATCTGAATTAACCTGCTATGCTGCTATAAGATGTTGTATGGTATGTAAAGCATGATGTTTTGATGGTAATAGTAGTTGTTTCATTGGAATAACAGCATTTTTTCATTAGCCTCTGCATTTCATTAGAAACAACTAAGAAAGAAGTGTGGCATCATGCAGCTCACTCCTTATGTCCTGTGTGGTGCAGTGGTGCAGTGTCAGCCATAAGAAAACTGTGTCAGTGACAACCACAGGTGAATTTGATCATCCAGGTATATGGTACATACAGTCCCATTTATATGGTAAATGATTGCTGCCTTTCATCTCAGGAACCCCAAAGCAAAGGTAGCTGAAGGTATGAGCTCTCCAAATCATCAGATTATGTGCCATTCTTCTCTAAACAGTGTAATATAAGCAGGTTATGCTATGCCATGTTATTGAAAGAACATATTTGATTCTGAGTGAGAAATTAGAATGCAATATACTGTAATACAGAAAATACCATGATATCAGAAGCATGATGGTCAGGTTGGTTGCTTAGGTGAACCTCGTACCATATATACAGGAGCAGACCTGTCTGAGCTTTGCCTTCTCTCGTAGCTATGTTACTGCTTCCTACTAATGCAGTGGCATGTTCTTCTGTGAATGAAAATGACAAACTACTTTATTGTGATTTGGTTGATGATAAATGTGTCCTAACACTAGCCTAAAATTTTCAGAACACGAGATGGCAGTTGCAGCAGTGTCATTTCAGTGGTTGGATGCACTGGAGAAGGAGTTTGATGTAGCATTTGTGGATCTAGACACCTTACTTGGTAAGTGGTATTATAAGAGCATTAATTATTAATGTGCATTTCACTGACCAATTGAAGCTCACATTGCTGAGAACCGTCACCTTCATGACCGAACTAGCAGACAACCTTGGGAATAATACTCTAGAAAGGTGGCATAAGGAGCTGACAGGTGGCTTTAAGTTCATTCTTCCCATGTGATTCCCACATCCATAATAGTATTTGTTTTATATGGTGAAAAGAACAGGAAGGAGAACCCACTTGTTCACCTTCTACTGGTGTTGCTCATGAAAATAGGGTTAGTGAACTGAAGCCAGTCTCTTGGAAATGCTACAAAGTTTTGAGTCAATTGAAGGTATTTCACTGATCATATATGCTGACAACCAGGCTGCATAAATCATGTCACCAGTTTCAGGATTTTGAGGATATGTTTTAACTTCTTGTGCATTGCAATATATGATTAGTCTCGCAATGGTCTGAAGTGACTTCAAGATAAAACACAAAATGTACACAATTGACATGCCTACTAAGTACCTACTAAGATATCTGGACTTGTACTTGCTGTTTTCATCACGAATATCATGGCTAAATCGAGGCATATGTCATGCCAAAACATCGTAGGCTAACAGCCTGTGACGTGACCTGCACGAGCCTTGGAAATTCCCAGCCATTCTGGTTTTGATCTGCATGAGAATATGACAGGATGCGATAAGTCACTGTGCATTGTTGCATGGACAACCGAATGATGGCGACTGGCGGCCACATGGCTCCCTGGTCGCCTGAGGCAGTCAGCCGGTCGGGTGGCGACTGCAATTAGTCAGCTACTCTTGTTCTCTGGAGACTGCATCCAGTAATGTCCAGTATTTTCCACCCTGCCTATATCCGAAATGGTGGCATGCCCAGACCGACTGGGCATGTCTTTGGGGGTATGTTATGGAGGCCAAATGTATAATTTTGCCGTTTCCCGAATCCAACAGCGATGCTTGTGTTTCCACAGCGTTTTAATGATTATTGGCTTCAGGATGCATTGTGACATCAACTTTCAGACTCGGTGTAAATTGATAAGACCGACAGTACATGCCTCCAGGCAGTGGTGTGCTGGACATGACTGATAGTATGTTCCACCAGATGGTGGTGGCTGGATATGACTGACAGTATGTGCCACCAGGCAGTGGTGTGCTGGACATGACTGACAGTATGTGCCATCAGGCGGTGGTGTGCTGGACATGACTGATAGTATGTGCCACCGGGTGGTGGTGGCTGGGTATAATTGACAGTATGTGCCACCAGGTAGTGATGTGCTGGACATGACTGACAGTATGTGCTACCAGGCAGTGGTGTGCTGGACATGACTGACAGTATGTGCCACCAGGTAGTGATGTGCTAGATATGACTGACAGTATGTGCTACCAGGTGGTGGTGTGCTGGACATGACTGACAGTATGTTCCACCAGGTGGTGGTGGCTGGGTATAACTGACAGTATGTGCCACCAGGTAGTAATGTGCTAGATATGACTGACAGTATGTGCTACCAAGCGGTGGTGTGCTGGACATGACTGATAGTATGTGCCACCGGGCGGTGTTGCTGGACATGACTGATAGTATGTTCCACCAGGTAGTGATGTGCTAGATATGACTGACAGTATGTTCCACCAGGTAGTAATGTGCTAGATATGACTGACAGTATGTGCTACCAGGCAGTGGTGTGCTGGACATGACTGATAGTATGTGCCACCGGGCGGTGGTGTGCTGGACATGACTGATAGTATGTTCCACCAGGTAGTGATGTGCTAGATATGACTGACAGTATGTGCCACCAGGCAGTGGTGTGCTAGACATGACTGACAGTATGTTCCACCAGGTAGTGATGTGCTTGATATGACTGACAGTATGTTCCACCAGGTAGTGATGTGCTTGATATGACTGACAGTATGTGCCACCAGGCAGTGGTGTGCTGGACATGACTGACAGTATGTTCCACCAGGTAGTGATGTGCTTGATATGACTGACAGTATGTGCTACCAAGCGGTGGTGTGCTGGACATGACTGACAGTATGTTCCACCAGGTAGTGATGTGCTTGATATGACTGACAGTATGTGCTACCAGGTGGTGGTGTGCTGGACATGACTGACAGTATGTTCCACCAGGTGGTGGTGGCTGGGTATAACTGACGGTATGTGCCACCAGGTAGTAATGTGCTAGATATGACTGACAGTATGTGCCACCAGGCAGTGGTGTGCTAGATATGACTGACAGAATGTGCCACCAGGCAGTGGTGTGCTAGATATGACTGACAGTATGTGCCACCAGGCAGTGGTGTGCTAGATATGACTGACAGTATGTGCCACCAGGCAGTGGTGTGCTGGACATGACTGACAGTATGTTCCACCAGGTAGTGATGTGCTTGATATGACTGACAGTATGTGCCACCAGGCAGTGGTGTGCTGGACATGACTGACAGTATGTTCCACCAGGTAGTGATGTGCTTGATATGACTGACAGTATGTGCCACCAGGTAGTGATGTGCTAGATATGACTGACAGTATGTGCCACCAGGCGGTGGTGTGCTGGACATGACTGACAGTATGTGCCACCAGGCAGTGGTGTGCTGGACATGACTGATAGTATGTTCCACCAGGTAGTGATGTGCTTGATATGACTGACAGTATGTGCCACCAGGTAGTGATGTGCTAGATATGACTGACAGTATGTTCCACCAGGTGGTGGTGGCTGGACATGACTGATAGTATGTGCCACCAGGTGGTGGTGTGCTAGATATGACCGACAGTATGTGCCACCGGGTGGTGGTGTGCTAGATATGACTGACAGTATGTGCCACCAGGCAGTGGTGTGCTGGACATGACTGACAGTATGTGCCACCAGGCAGTGGTGTGCTGGATATGACCGACAGTACGTGCCACCAGGCAGTGGTGTGCTGGAACAGCTGGAGGAGGCTGACTCGCTGCCCGATGGTGACGAGCCGGGTGGTTTGACGGCGGCCGTGCGCCACAAACTGGGCACTCTTGCCTCCTGCTGGACGCAGCTCTCTCACAAGGCCCAGACGGTCTTCCAGAACAATGCCAAACTAGAGGTAGGCCATCCAAAACATTGCTGAGCTCGATGTTAGTCATTCGAAACATTGTCAAACTCGAGGTAAGTTATTCAGGACAGCGCGATACCCGAGAGCCTATCAAGCATGACGGCAGTCTTTTAACAAGACCAAAACAAGACGAAACTCGACCGTGGCCCCTGTTTGGCTGTGCATCCGAGGTGTGTGTAAGGTGGAGGCAGGGCGTGCGGTTGCTGGCTGATGGAGAAGCACCGTCCGTCAGAACCACTCGAGGTCACGAGTTGGTCATCCTGCTACTGGACGGTAATGCAAATAGGTAGGATATTTTTTAATGCTTAAATTAATGAGATAGTTCGATTTATTATTGCAGGTGTAGCCTACCACATGTTGCTTCTTTCTCCTCATTACGTTATCACCTGGCTTGATTGCGTGAAGAGCCGGGTGCAGTTGTCCTTGCGGTGCGCGCCGGCGCAGGTGGGGACCAACAGCGTCAGATGTCAGCACAGCCGTGGGAGCGGCTGTGTCATCAGTCGTAGTGGCGCTCGCTCGCCATCACTGGGTCATTGAGCGACAGTGTGCAGGAAATGTTTGGACGTATCCCCTCTTGCCCGTACCCAGGGTGAATGCGACTGTATCGCGTATGCCGGAAAACGGCGCGTGGGAGCGTGTCGCCGTTCGGCATGGCTGATGATGCATTACAGTTGTTTGATGTTTGCTTGCTTTTGCTCTTGGTGCGAACGTTTCGGATTTGTCAGGGTACTTACCTGCAACGTGATTTATGGAGACATATTCGGTAAGCTTTTGTCTTGATCGCAGTTGTTGCCTGTTTTGGTACAGTATTGTGTCGGGATGATCGATTGGCGGCTAATGAAGGTTAACCAGGGGTCATAATTCTAGTTTTGCTACCTTCGATGGTCTTGCGAGAGACAAACAAGTTGCCATATCGGTGAAACAACTCACCGTTATGCCAAGCGAGCAGATTCGTCTGCTTTCTGCGGTTGCCAAATTCAAGAGCTGATTCAGCTGACTAGCTCGGGCAGTGACACCGGCTGGTATGTGGTAACTCACGCTCGGATCCAGGTGGCCTCCGCGCCCTTCCATTGTAGACGACATTGTAGATGCTTCCGATAGCATAGCCAACAATTGTGAAGGTTGGTTGGTTATTGGTTGTACGACACGTCGACCGTTGAGTTATATAGCGTCGCCAATCTCTCACGCCGATTGGTCGCGGGCGAAGAGTAGCGACAGGTGAGACTCGAACCCACAATCTTTCGATTGTGAGACGAGTATCTTACCCCTAGACCACTCGTCCCCACAACAATTGTGAAGGCATACCTATTTTGGGGCACACATGTAAGCAGCCAAAACCCGTGGATAAAAATTGGAGATCTGGTAACAGCAAGCCTTCACGCACTCCCCATTTTATTACATTAGAGCGCTGGCCTATATGTGTATCTGTATGCGTGTGTATATAGATATATATATATATATATATATACGCATACACATATACATATACATATATAATATATATATGGCATGTCAGGTCATGATAAACATAACCTCTCCAGATCCTGGAGACTTCCAAAATCATACTTAGTGCACGGCAAACATTTATCCACAAGTGATTACATTGCGAACTTCGTTGGGTGTTAGTTATGTGCTAACAAAAATATAAACTTTGTCATGTTTATATAGTTTCTTTTCGTTCGATTAGAGTCTTTAATGAACATAATACCCAACTTATTTTTATATTTGAAGCTGGCTTCTTGCATGACAATACTTGGTACATTCGCACAAACACAGACACTAAGGCAAAACACGACACACTTGTGATAACATGACCGTGAGTGACGTCAACCTAGCGCCAAACGCTGTGACGAAATGGTGAATTCTCGGTGGCTCGCCACCGCTCAGATCCGGGTCTCTGTTTACTGGCGGCGCCCCATCCCCCACTCGCACCAGTTCCGGCCCGGCTTGGTCTGGTTCCCGTGCGCTTGCGTGCACCTGCACTGCAGTGCACTGTGCACTGCGGTACAGCCCGGCTCGATCCTGCACGGTTGTGCCCATGGTCGCAGTATCGCGCACCGACCAACTGTTAGACACTGTTGCCAGCAGGACTGACACTGCCCTCTGGCGCCTCCCACCTTTCCCACGTGTCTGACGCCGGCGTCAGTTGTCTGATATCTTCATCAGGTGTCTGATGTCTTCATCAGGTGTCTGATACCTTCATCAAGTGTCCGAGGACTTCCTCGGGTGTTTGACGTATGTTTCAGATGTCGGGTGGCGCCATCCTCGGCTTGATGCTCTGCAGCTGGCCATTGACGCTTCCTCAGGTGTCTGGCACCTGCCTCAAATGTTTTGAAACATTTTCATTTGTCGGAGGCCTTCCTCAGATGTTTGAGAAATTCCTCGCGTATCTGACGTCTTCCAATGATGTCAGAGACCATCTTCGGTTGTCTGGTGGCTTTCGCGGGTGTCTGAGGCTTCCTCGGGTATCTGAGGACTTTCGCAGGTGTCTGAGGGCGTCCTCAGGTATCTGAGGTATGTCTCAGGTGTTGGGCGGCGCCAGCCTCAGCTCGATGCTCCGCAGCTGCCGACTGACGCTGTTTAAGGCGTCGCTGACCTGCCGACCCAGCTTCGCCCTTGCCTTGTCGGCCAGTCCGCTCGTCTGTCTCAGCTCGATGGTCAGCTCTCCCAGCTGGTCCTGTAACGCGCGTCTTGGTCACGTCACGGTTGGAGCAGGTCACACAGAGGTCAGCACAGGTCAGGGTGTGTTTCTCTGTCCGCGGCGATATTGCGGCATTGGCCTGGTGCACACTGGCCAGTGGCAGCTCCCGCTCGGGATGGCGTCTCATATTTTGGCCAACAAAAATGCAGGCAAAGGCTGCGGGGACATGACTAAAGCATCCTTAGTTTTGCACCCTAAACTTATGTTCGATTGAAATATGGCAATCAGCAAAGCAGCCCAGGGACTGTTTCTTGAATCTTTTTCATTTGCGGGCACTGACCAGAAGTCAACTCAACGCCACTGTGTTTACGATTAGTAGAACAATCTATCAGTTTATTTCTGCTACCTGAATTGGACATCCAAGATTTTGGAATGTGTCTGTAATCAAAGATATAAACCCAAATCCGAAGTATCGGTCATCATTACCGCTTCACCGCTAGACTAGGAAGTCGGCTGGTGAGCAAGTAATCGATGATAACCATGGACTTTACCACGTATGGTGGACGACAGGTTTGTTCTGGGTTGTTCTCGCGACGGCCGCGCTCCTGCGTGGTGACGAAAATCTCGCAATGCCCAAGTTTTGGTAATCACATCTACTACACTCGCATGATGACGACCCTGTCGACTAAAGCCTGGCGGTGGCGCCTGACACTGTGGTGTGATGTCAATGGTCGGCTGACCTGCAGCTTGATGAAGCCATCGTTGGTAACCTCCGCCACAACATCCAGGTCCTCCTTGTACAGCGTGGTGTCGATATCGACGTTGTCGTGCGATATGCACCTGGCGGTCAAACGCAGGGGATGGTCACCAGGCACAGGCACGGATGGCGCCTTTGGGCGCAAAATGCTCTATCATGGTCGATGCGCCATGAAACCCCAATCACATGCACAGACATACACGGTTGTCGCCTCTGCCCGGGACGTGTAAAGTATAAGGTCTGACGCTGCACATGCTTCCCGTGGATGGACCCGGGAGAGGACAAGAAGCAGGAATTGTCCGCAGCGTCGTGATGTTGACGCCGTCAAAGTGGTGGCTTCAGGGTTTATTCATAAACCCAGCCGGCGTGCAGTGCATTCAAACAAGCTGGCCGGGTGGTTGGCGCCTCCCGTGGACACGACCACGCTTTGTTTCTCGCTGGAGCAGTGACCTATTTGCCAAGTAGAAGCACGGGGTGAAATATCACAGACGCTGACCGGTGACATATCGCAGCGGGAAACTTGACAGCAAGCGGTGTGGTCAAGAATGGTACACACACGGCGCCGAACAACTAAAGCGTCTGGTTGTGACTGGGACGAGTAGTCTAAGGGTAAGTTGACCGTCTCACAATCGAAAGATTGTGGGTTCGAGTCTCACCTGTCGCTACTCTTCGCCCGCGACCAATCGACGTCAGATATTGGAGATGCTACATGACTCAACGGTCGACGTGTCGTAAAACCAATAACCACCACCAGTCCCGGGTTGTGTGTGACTGGGCGCGGGCATACCCACCCGTTCCGGAGGCAGTGACCCGGGACTGAACACACCCGACGGAGGGCGCGACGGCGTACGCACTCGCTCTCGAACAGCTGCAGCAGGCGCGGCATGACGTCGGTGATGTACTTGAGGCCGTCGATGATCTTGTGGAGAACGTTGGGCCGCACGCGGCCGCCGTGCCAGTCGGCGGCCCACTGCGTGGCGTTGATCAGCGCCGCCACCCGCACGGCCACGATCGTGTCGGTGGCCGTCTCCAGGTGGTCGCGCACGCCGTCCAGTCGCACGCGCAGCGACGACGCCAGCTGCGCCAGGTTCTCGTCTGTCGCCGGTCACATCCGTCAGCTGGTGACCTGTCACAGCTGACGACCTGTCACAGCGGTCACGTGGTGACTGTCGCGCGCTGCATGACCAGTGCAGTCGATGCGCCCTAAAGGCCCCGGTGATTATCGCGTCGGGTGACCGACACAGCCGTTTCCCCGTCACCACGTCTCAGGTGCGATTATACCGCCAACGGTACAGGCCAGGTACAGGCCACGCTTAGGTCACATTTGAAATTCACACCAAAACAATACAGTTCGAACTGTATTGCTGTGGTGAAATTCACATCACAGCAATACAACTTTCCTCACTCGTGTCGCTTATTCTCGCCGCCTCACAGCTTCCATCACAGTTGCATGCTGTTCTTCTACGGTCCAGGGCTGTAGTTTGATTGGGGACAGCGAGAATACATTTAAAATTGCATGCAACGGGTGTAATTTGTTGTCGGTGTCGTGTGTCGCCATAGCAACCGTGCCTGTCGCGTCTGACAAAGGTGCCACGGTCGAGATTTGGACCACTTGTTTCTGAACTTTTTGTGTGCAATTTGTTGCACATCAATTGCAAATTTTTGGTGTACCGGGGGGGGGGGAGGCTCCGAAAATCACTTGTTTGGCTATGATATAATCAAGAAGCAATACACCGGGCCCTACAGCCTGAGAAGGCAAAAAGTTTAATTCGACAACAGATAGACGGCTCGTTGCGCCTATGTGCGGGTTGTCCTGCGCACGATGTGCGCCCCACGGGAAGGGCACTCCTGTCTCACATGGCACGTACTGTGCTCCCTGTTGTATGTGAGGACGCTGTCGTTAAGTCGACGTAGCTCGACCAGAAGCCTCGTGGCGATCTGATCCAGCTGCTCTGCCAGCTGTGTCGCCGTTGTCTGTGCCGCGAGCTCCGGTGCCATCTCCGTCGGACCTGGAAGATCTGACGCCGCCTTCGCCGGACCGCCGGGCACCAGCACGTCTTGTGCTCTGTTGCCATGCTGCTCGGCCGTCGCTGTCCCGTGTGTACATGTCTGCAACCATCGGTCGGTATTGGCGAGTGCGTTTGCCTTGTCGTGTGAGCAGCAGGGCCGATTGACACCCAGACTTTAGTTGACTAGTCGCTGATTGAGCTTGCTCCGTGGGACCAGGGTAATTCATCTGTGTTGGCTAGTGGCGGATGTCCTCCCCAGTCAGATGGTAGCTTGAGGCTTCCTGAGCAACAGCAAGCCCATCTAACGCTGTCAGACAATAATATTAGATCGTGCCAGATCATGCTACCAAATTATGCCAAAACCATACCAAATCACACCAGGTTAGGCCACTGTCAGGCGTGGTTTGTTGTGGGGCGGGCGCGGTGCTGACCGTGGCCGGTGTGGTGGCGCGGGCCGTGTCCACGCCTCGTCTGGCCGCGGCCGGCCGACACTGCTGCCGGAGGAGCCGCTCCAGGCCGGCCTGCAGGCGGCCCAGCTGTGGCCACTGTCGGACGGCCTCCAGCGTGGCCGAGTGGCCTGACCAGACGGCGCTGCGTGTGGCCGCGTGCTCCGCTTCCTCCTGCTCCTGACACCGGCGGCTGTGGTCAGCGACACGCAGCGGCGGATGGGGTGGGGAATAGGCCTGCCCTCGCCCTCCCCCACCTGACACGCCGCGGCGGATGGGGTGGGGAATAGGCCTGCCCCCGCCCTCCCCCTCCTGACACGCCGCGGCGGATGGGGTGGGGAATAGGCCTGCCCCCGCCCTCCCCCTCCTGCCGCGGCGGATGGGGTGGGGAATAGGCTTGCCCCCGCCCTCCCCCTCCTGACACGCCGCGGCGGATAGGGTGGGGAATAGGGCTGCCCCCGCCCTCCCCCACCTGACACGCCGCGGCGGATAGGGTGGGGAATAGGGCTGCCCCCGCCCTCTCCCACCTGACACGCCGCGGCGGATAGGGTGGGGAATAGGGCTGCCCCCGCCCTCCCCTCCGCCCGGCGGATGGGGTGGGATAGGCCCCCCCCCACGCCCGCAGGGCTGCCCCCGCCCTCCCCCTCCTGACACCGGCAGCTGTGGTGAGCGATACGCCGCGGCGGATGGGGTGGGGAATGGTACCTGCCCCCGCCCTCCTCCTGACACCGGCAGCTGTGGTCAGCGATACATCGCGGCGGATCGGGTGGGGAATAGTGCTCGCCCCACCCCCTTCTGCAATGAGCCAGCCTTCTGTTTCCCGTTGAAGCACTGGTGTGTTTCTGCATGCTCCGTGTGGCCCCATCGATCCTGTAACCCATCTCCTCCACAGCATTTCTCTAGCCAAGGTCTATCCTCTCTCCTCTCTTCGAACAAGTTTGCTTGCTTTCCCCAGTGCATTGATCGATGCGTTTCCTGTCGGATTTTCCCCGACTGGCCCTTCTCCCAGATTGAAGGAGCCTTGCTGCTCAGAGCCTGTTCATGGTGAGGATCAATCATTGTCCCTAATATCCCGGAAGAAAGGACCCCAGACAGAGACTATCCAGGCGACTAGGAGACGAGTGGCGTCAGACTACCTCGAATTGGACCAAGACGGCCGAAGTTGAGGATCAGAGGAAGGAGACGCCGGATCACGGACGGGTGGGTGAGTGTTTCTTCCGGCCGCATGGAGGCGCTGGCCCTCCGCTTATCTCCTCATCACGTGATCCGAGGTCGTCGGGGGAATGCCGTTGCTATCATTGGCTCACAACAGAGGATGGGTAGGGGTTGGGGAACGGGTCGACCTTGTTACTTGACCAATGATGATGATTTGAGTTTTCACGGATACTAGAACGTCACCGCCAGAGGCGCTAAGATCGGGCGCTCCAGTTCCTACTTGACATCTGTTCTAGACCCGAGCGTTTCTCCGGATGCGGTGCGGGGCGAACGGCCTGAGGAGCGTCACGACAGGGGGGGATCACTGTGGTGTATTGTCCGATTGCACTCACCACCATCTGGCGGATTATCCGCACGTCCGAGGTGACGTTGTCCTGGAAACTGTCGAGCTGTGTCTGAAGACACGCCAGCGAGGCGTCGTGACGGCTGCCCTCGGCGTCACGCGTCTCCACCTGAGGAGTCTCGGCGCTCTCCTGCTGTGCACGGTGACGGAATAACGTGTGACAGCCTGCTGTGCACGGTGACGGAATAACGTGTGACGGCCTGCTGTGCACGGTGACGGAATGACGTGCGACGGCCTGCTGTGCACGGTGACGGAATAACGTGTGACGGCCTGCTGTGCACGGTGACGGAATAACGTGTGACGGCCTGCTGTGCACGGTGACGGAATAACGTGTGACGGCCTGCTGTGCACGGTGACGGAATAAAGTGTGACGGCCTGCTGTGCGCTGTGACGGAATAACGTGTGACGGCCTGCTGTACACTGACGGAATAACGTGTGACGGCCTGCTGTACACTGTGACGGAATGACGTGTGACGGCCTGCTGTGCACGGTGACGGAATAACGTGTGACGGCTTGCTGTGCACGGTGACGGAATAACGTGTGACGGCCTGCTGTACACTGTGACGGAATAACGTGTGACGGCCTGCTGTGCACGGTGACGGAATAACGTGTGACAGCCTGCTGTGCACGGTGACTGAATAACGTGTGACGGCCTGCTGTGCACGGTGACGGAATAACGTGTGACGGCCTGCTGTGCAAGGTGACGGAATAACGTGTGACGGCCTGCTGTGCAAGGTGACGGAATAACGTGTGACGGCCTGCTGTGCACGGTGACGGAATAACGTGTGACGGCCTGCTGTACACTGTGACGGAATAACGTGTGACGGCCTGCTGTACACGGTGACGGAATAACGTGTGACGGCCTGCTGTGCACGGTGACGGAATAACGTGTGACAGCCTGCTGTGCACGGTGACTGAATAACGTGTGACGGCCTGCTGTGCACGGTGACGGAATAACGTGTGACGGCCTGCTGTGCACGGTGACGGAATAACGTGTGACGGCCTGCTGTGCACGGTGACGGAATAACGTGTGACGGCCTGCTGTGCACGGTGACGGAATAACGTGTGACGGCCTGCTGTGCACGGTGACGGAATAAAGTGTGACTGCCTGCTGTGCACGGTGGGCGAGTTGAGTGTACCACGCTACACCGTCCGGAACTTTAAGTGTACTTCCCAGCACCGGATGGTACTCGAAATGTACTGCCCCGTGACAAGCGCACTATCCAATACCGAGTTGTACGCGAAATATACTGCTCCATACCTAGTGGTACTCTAATTCCACTTGTCAGTACCGAGTGGTACTCGAAACGCACCTTCTCGTCAAGTCTACTGATGGTACTATCGGTGATGCGTCGATGGAGATAATTCTGACTGCAAGCATAATTCTAACTGCAAGGATGTTCTGTATCCTGGCTTAGTTACACAGCGTGCATTTGTGGTGCTGTCGCTACCGGCCAGACTGTTTATCAGCTGCGTACACCAGCTGCATGCAGCAGCTGGACCAGTTCCGGCCGGCTGCTTACCGGCAGACGCTGGAGCAGCTCCAGACTCGTGGTGACGTTGGTCTGGAACAGCTGAAGCTGCTGCTGCACGAGATCCACTTTGTCGGTTGTCTTGCCGATGCTCTCCTGGGGAGGGGTACAGGTGTCATCAATGGGCGCCAGTTCCGCTGATGCTGTTCTGGGGAGAGGTGCAAATGCTGCAGTGGGCGCCAGTCCCGCTGATGCTGTTCTGGGGAGAGGTGCAGATGCTGCAGTGGGTGCCAGTTCCGCTGATGCTGTTCTGGGGAGAGGTGCAGATGCTGCAGTGGGTGCCAGTTCCGCTGATGCTGTTCTGGGGAGAGGTGCAGATGCTGCAGTGGGCGCCGGTTTCGCTGATGCTGTTCTGGGGAGAGGTACAGATGCTGCAGTGGGCGCCAGTCCCGCTGATGCTGTTCTGGGGAGATAGGTGCAGATGTCGCCACCTGGCCCGCTACCGTCCCAGCTGCCGCCGCTGGCCGCCAACATCAGCTGCGGTCTGTGTCGAGGTAGACGTTTCTGAGCGGCTCGGGGACTGCGGCCCGTGTTGATAAACACCGTTGGCGTGGTCGGCGCTGTACCGGCGGCCCGGCGGAGCAGTCGCTAGGCGCCAGCCAACGTCACGACTGCCGCCAGGTTTGGGCGACCGCGCCAGAACACAGACGCGTGCTCAGCGACTGATGTTTGGAACCGCGCGAGCGTGTGCGGTCGACAGGCCAGCTACACCTCCGCACGACTGCCATCGCCGACGATTGTCTCCCGTCCCTCCGGACGGAGCCGTCAGAGGTGCGCCGAGAGCCTCTGGGCCACACAACGCCCGCGTGGCCACGACTCCGACCCGATCCCGGGACCATACCGCGGTCTGTGCAACGACCTGTTCCCGTTACCGTCCTGGAGGCGTTTCGGTCGTGGCGTTACGCTAGCTACTTGTGACGTCATGGTACGTTATGCCGGCCACTTGTGACGGAGCCGCTCGGGCTGGCGCTCGGTTGACCATACTATCGCACATCACGGTACCGCCACCATGCTGTGCCGCATACCTGACGCATATCACGGTACCACCATCATGCTGTGCCGACCATGATGTCGGTTACCATGACATCACACACACTGTGACATCTGAACTGGGGGGGACAAGTGGTCTAGGGGTAAGATGCTCGTCTCGCAATCGAAAAATTGTGGGTTCGAATCTCGCCTGTCGCTACTCTTCGCCCGCGACCAATCGGCGTGAGAGATTGGCGACGCTATATGACTCAACGGTCGACGTGTCGTAAAACCAATAACCAACCGACATCTGAACTGGAACCGCATTCCTTTCAAACCAGCTGCAAAGTTTTTAGGTATGTGGATTGACCGTCGACTGACATACAGAACCCACATCAACGATCTTGCGCAGAAATGCGCAAAGAGACTGCAAGTGACGAGAACTGTCTCCAGATGTTCGTATGGCGCAGACAGACATGTCTTACTTCTTATGTATCGATCTCTTGTGCGTTCTAAAATTGACTATGGATGCTTTATTTATGACGGAGCGTGTGCCACAACCAAGCGTTGTCTTGATGTCATCCACAATGCAGCTCTTCGCATCGCTACTGGAGCCTTTCGCACTTCACCGGCTGCAAGTGTAATGGCAGAAGTAGACGAGCCACCTCTTGCGCTACGCCGTAAGTTATTTGGCTCGAGATACGCATGCAATGTTGCTCAAAACCGGAAACATCCAGCCTATCAGTGGATATTCTCAGGGACATCAAGAGCACGTCACAGGGCTCATCAGCGTGGATTACCGTTTTCCACTCGTATGGCTTCGATCCTTCGTGACTGTAACATCAGGCCACGTTGTGTAGCACGTGTTATTACGCCGAGCACTCCCCCTTGGCACGTTGTCCCAGTACAAACTGACGTGACTTTGTCTTGCTCAAAGAAAGGAAATGCAAACCCGGAGGAACTCCGCATATTGGCATTGGAAAAAATACATGAATATCACGACTTTTCGCGGATTTACACAGACGGCTCAAAGTCAGTCTCTGCTGTTGGATATGCTTACGTCAGTCGACACAGTGTTCGATCTTTTTGTTTACCGACACAAACATCGATTTTTACTGCCGAATTGTATGCCATTCTGCAAGCCCTCAATTTTATACAGGAAGAGCGGTCCACAAAGCACGTGGTTTTCACAGACTCATTGAGCAGTCTCCTGGCATTGAAAACCTTTAACCAGGATAACCGACTTGTTCGGAGGATTCTCAAAATCGTGAAATCCCTACATGGCATCGACAGAAATATCGTGTTCTGCTGGATTCCCAGCCATGTCGGACTCGCGGGAAATGAAGCTGCTGACATAACCGCCAAACACGCCATCAGCAATGGCCGTGTGGTCCATCTACGGCCCACTCCAAGGGACCTATACCCTACTATTTTGTCAAATATACAGTCCGAATGGCAAAGAAACTGGAACTCAAAGTGTAGTAAGCTCAGGGTTTTAAAACCGACATTAGGAAAGTGGCGATCCTCGCACCGAACCAAACAACGGGAAGAAGTGATACTCTGCCGATTGAGAATCGGTCATACCTTCGCAACACACAGTTACATGCTGATCGGTGATGATCGACCTTTATGTCCACGCTGCTCTAACCCACTTACCGTGTACCAGGTTTTAGTAGGCTGTGTACTGTTAGAACCTCTACGACGTCATATTTTAGGACAGCTGAGTGCTGACGCTTCTTTGCATGTGCTAATAGGGAACGGCTCTGATGTCGTTGCGTCTGGGAATATTTTTACCTTCCTTCGACAAGCTGGCCTTGAGGTGATATACCGCCACCCGTGAATATTAATGACAAGCTATTATAGTAGCACCGTAGATTGATTATAATAGTTATGGGCGCAAAAGGACCCTGGATGTCGACGCGCCCCTAAACTCCAATCCACCACCACCACACTATGACATCAGCACCACAGCGTCACATGACGCGACGTCACATATGACGTCACGTATCGTTGCATTACATACTGTCGTGTTGCATACCAAGGAGTACCACCATGGTGTCACGTATCACGTCAAGTGATCATGTGGCCGGGAGATCAGGAGTGGTGTGTGTGGCTGAGTGATTAAAGGCCCTGACCTCGGTAAGTTGAATGCTCCGATTAATGCCCTCGGGCGGAAGCGGTGTCTGGTTCGAAAGTTTGGGCCCATGTGTATCCGAGACTATTCTGGGTAGGCACACAATATCTGGAAAATTCCTAAACTCATTGGTTTGGCGGTAGTATGTCCAATAAGCAGTCCTGAGTCAGAGTCGGAAATACTAGGCTTTGACGGACGCGCTCCGGGGACTGAAAGTGACAGGACAACCCCTTCTTGCACGCTACCAACGAACCGGCATGCTAACCGATACGACCAGGGAGCAGTGTGGCGACCTGTCAACGTAGTTTGACTGATCAGACCACAATGCGTAAGAAGAGGTCGTGTGTGCGCTGCTCTTCGCAACTGAAGCCCAGAACGACCCGATATTTCCAACGCTGCGATTTTCCCCTGGTGAACGTGCAAAATGTATTTATATGAAGTGGCACCAACCTTCGTGAGACCACGTAACTTAACATATCACTTTCACCTCCCTCCCCTCCAACTTCAGGCCGTCTCCACACGGCCGTAACGCACCTCTGAGGTGAGTGGAGTGGGCTGCTGTGTGACCTGACCTGGAGGGCGGACTCGGCACGCGCCACCCTGGAGTCGAGCTGGGCCTCCAGCTGTTGCATCCTGGTGCTCAGGTCGCGGGCCATCGAGCTGGCCGTCACCTCCAGCTTGGTCTGCATGTTCTCGTTGTGCTGCCGGTGTATGTTGTTGCGGCTGATGAGCACCTGGTGACGGACGCGGCGGCCGGTGAGAGATCGCACCCCCTCTCCCCCCGGAGTCGGCGGCGTCTCAGCACTGGCCGGCCTCAGGTCAGCTGCGGCGGCTGGTTTAATGGACCCTGTCTGTTGTGATAGCTGTAGTATACTCGGCGGCGGTCCGGTACCAACTGGTTTATTGAGCACTCGGGTCACGGGACAACGAATGGGTCAGCATGCCCCGCGGCGGCGGACCGCGCGCAGAGGCGGCGCCAGGTACTGAGTGGTGTCACATCGAATGTGGGTCAACACACATCATCACACTCCTCCACCCCGAATACATACTTCAAAAGCAGAGAGCGCAAAACATACGAAAATTACTTATTTCGCCATGTGAGCAACTCCTAACGTCAAAGCTGCAAAAAAAAACAAAAAAAAACTTACTTTACACGTGCAGCATCACATTACGAATACATTAACCAATCGGGCTGCTTCAGTGTTTGTCTGACACGCAAATCATAAGTCCGTGGGGAACCTGGAGCACTGAGTTGTGCCTGAGTCCTCGGGGTACAAACTTCAACTGGCACAGTTGTTGTTGCCAATGCTACCGGCGGCACGAACGGTACAAACAACGGCACAGGAGTCACTGCCGACGGTAGTGGTGAGCTCGGCGCGCACCAGAGGCGGTACACGTCGGCCGCGGTCTCACCTGATCCAGATGCCTCTGAATCACTCTGCCATCCTGAAGACGCACAGTTATTTTAAGTCCCGATTTGGCAGTCACGTGACCTGCCAACCAACGTCTCCCTTCCCCACCACGGATACGATCAACAGCCGACACATACACCGGCTGTCCCACCTCAACCGACCGGTCTTGGGTGCCCCTGTCACCTACACATTTTTGTTTTTTTTTTCTGCTGGATTCTCACTTTTCTTTCCAAATCGGATTTCACCACGTCGAGTGGGGTGCGCATGGGACGACCCAAAAACAACTCAGCTGGGGACAGTGTTGGATTTTCACTTCTCGTTCTTGGATTCGGAGTGTATAATCCTTGAGTTCATGCAATTACGGAGTGCATAATGCCTGGTAACCATAGGGTGAATACAAATTACTGAGACAAAGAAATAAAGTCTTGTTTTTCCATTCAAGAAGCATACATTACAGGTGTTTCATCCCACACAGCCTAAGTATGCCACCTGATGCTGGATCACATAAAAATAGTATTCACTGAGAATACAAACTTCACATAGCAGTCATATGTGTTGTGGTGCTGGAAAAGTGTTAAATATACTGTCATTGGCAAGAAATGATGCATGTAATCGTGTTTGATTTTCCATGCGAGTTTGAATATATTTCAACTTCAGGTATGTAGGTATATTACTATGATGAAATATATTATTCAAGCTTAGGGTATCCACAAGACATGTCTTGCACAGTTTACCTCCATGAAGCAAACAAATTGGTTAGGCTTGGTTATGTTATGATAAGTTGGGCTCTACTCTTAAGTTGGACAAGTTTTCATATCCAATGCTTTTTTCTATTTCAAGAATTTGTTTTTCAACAATGAACCAGGCAAGGTTAGGTTATGTCAGGTTATGTTCTTTAATTTGGATTTTTTTTAAAGAAAAATACTGATTGCAATTTTTCCTTTTTCAAGAGAATTGTTCTTTTTGCATTGAAGGTTAGGCTAGGTTAGGGTAGATTATGCCACATTTTTTATTTCCCAAATTAATTTTTACACTATATTACCCAACTCCAAGCCCATTTATTGGTGTTGTTTTGCCTGCCAACTGGAAAGTATGTATTTACAGTGGAAGTGAGTGGTCACACCATGTAAACCACATTTTTAAACATGGCATTGGAAAAAGGAATTTAAACAACCCAAAATTACCCTAAACTGCAAATTTACAAATAGTAACAAAGTGATGATGAACAAGAATTATGCCTTTCACATCAGGAACCACAAAACCTCAATATCCCTTATGGAAAATGATTGATCCTGAACCCTGTGCTGATGAAGAATGCCCATGGCATGGTTTGATTTAAAAAATAAATGTATCAGGACTGCAAAAAAAATGTTTCCAATAGGAAATTTGAATCCATTCATTCCATGCACCACCATAAGCATTATGTTAAATTTGGAAATCATTATGTCGCATTGGCAACAACAAAAGTGTACAAATTTACACCTGTGATTAGCATGCTCCAACTGTTACCCATCGAAAGCCAGCATTAATAGCAATTAGCCATATTCGCCGCAATAGAATCGGCAGAAAAAAAAGAATTCCTACAAGGGGTATGCCAGACAATAGGAGTCACAGAAGATAATAAAGCAGCACCTACCAGTTACTATTCCCACAGCACCTACTCTTTTCCCCGAGGCGCACACCTGAGGAGAACGAAAACAGAAAAATAACAATGGCCTCCTCCCCGGCTTCGTACCTTGGCTGTTGCCTTGGCTGACTCGATAGGCCTTGGGCTGGCCCAAGGCGATATATGTTCTTTAATATACTTGATATATACAGCTGGCCCAAGGCCGGCTGGCCTTAACCTTCATCAGGGCTGGCTGCGACTTGTGTTACATTGTCACAAAAATAATACAATCGAGACAAGCTGCTCTTTTACCTTTGTCAACAAAGATTTCATCCCATTGGCTGAGTTCAAACCACTAAGCCAATCAGCAGCCTCCGTACAGTCAGCCGGAGTTGACGAAAGACCAGTAAGCGGCTCGTAACCACCCCGCATTTAGCAGCGTATAAGAACATGACTGCTAAATTTCCATTTTCCGGAGTGGGAGAAATTAGTTGTCGGAGTGGCATAAACACTATTATTGCCACCAGTTTGTGGTGTATTTAAACAATGTAGGTCATGAAATGGAAGGACACTGAAATTTCTGGTTATATGGTGGTCCATTTGACTGTAAAATGTAACCAGAGTTGAAGAACGTTTTGGTACCATTTAGGTCATTTTCTTGCGTAAAATCCATCGGATATCTTTTTTGTTTTATTGCTCTGGACTGGTCCAGGATGCAAAACGATCAGTTTTGTTCATGTCAAGTTATGTAGAACATCTCAATCTTCAAGGAAACAGAAAGGAATGCATTATTTATGGCCTTTCTTGGCCGTAGTTTAAAAAGCTCCGGCCGGAGTGGGAGCTGGTGAGCCGCGAATCCATCGAATCCAAGAAGCGCCGTTCGGGTCTGGCCAGTCTGGGAATGGTGGTTTCCCTTCATTAGGCGAGCCGAGAATAGAGGTTTCTTTCACTTGGCGACGAATTTTTCTTGTATGCACCGAGTTGCCCACTGGATGGAAAGAGACGAAAGAGGCTCGTTGTAGGCATCGCCAACCTTGGTAGGAACGACCTACGTATCTATTATCAATATCTTCGCCATTGAAATGATTGGCTGGGATAAGCCTCGTGAGTTGTATGATGGGATATAGTCCGATAATTCAGGGACCAGGTAGTGAGACTACTAGTTGATCTCGTGTAGTATCGGCCGACGTAGGAACTGAGGCCCAATTGAGGTTTCTTGAAATTTAATTATTCTTGTTGGTGTAAACTTCAGTATCAAAGCCGAAATATAGCTACCTAGCTAGAATGATGTATGCATAACCAGCTTAATGTTGAGAAGTATGGGTAGCCATAGCAAAATTGTGATTCCTTATATTTTGCAGTGGTGCACATATGTATCCCTCTGTTGGTGCCCATGCATGCAGTGGCACAACCTAGGACAGGGGACCCTCAATGTTTGCTTTGCTTCTCAAATGACTTCAACTTTTAACATGGGACTCTATGGAGTGTGCCCCCAATCTATTTCACCCTGCCCATTGCCTTTCACGTATTTCCCCCTCCGCAATAATTTTCATAAATGAACATCCATAACCTGGAAAGAGTATTTTCATAAGTGTGTTCTTAATGTGTTGGATTTGGATGGAAGAACCTTTCAGCTTGCTTTGTTTTGTTTTGGAAATAAAGCTTTCATTTTCGTAAGACAATATATTTCCAGGAATAAGGGATTGGTCCCCTTCAGTGCATGGATACAGTAACTCACAAGCATTGTTGTGCTCTAACTAAATGTTTCAGGAAATTGTGAAGTGCACCCCACCTCATACCCCAATAAACTCCATTATTTGGCTTTTTGTCCCTGCAGCTTCCTGAACATTCCTATGCCATGACAAATCATAATATATGTCCACAAATATTTTGGGGATGTGATTGCTTTTGTGATTCTCTAGTTCTGTCTAGCCTTGCATTCTTCTGAACACTACTGATTCCAGCATTTTCACAAATGAACAATGTACACATGAAGGAATGGCTGTTTATTAATTCACATGTTCCAGACAATTGCATACCACCTGCACCATTTCATGGAACAAATACATTGGTATTAATGTTGTATACAGATTGCAGAGTGATCCTTAAGCATCTGCTGTCATCTGTTGCACATGCTAGCAAGCTGGCACTCGTCTAGTCTTGCTTGCATCTAATTTTCTGTTCCACTTCTGCATCCTCTTGGAATGTTGCTGCAGCTCTCATGGTCACCTGAAATAACAAATGTGCATTATCTTCAATGATGTTGCCAAGTTGCTGTGGCAAGGACATAACATGGCTAGACAAGATGAAGAGCACCAAAACTAGAACGGTTTTTCATTGTCAGCAACTTATTACCATATGTTATAGGCCCTTGGAGCATGCTGCATCCTCTGCTTCATCACAATCCAATAATACTATTGGATTACGACAGCTGGTTGAGATTGCTGTTTAAGCAAGGCTCTTCACGATATATCATGTAATGTAAGGAGTGGGTTTTTTTGGGAGTGTATAATTCTTTGGATGACAAAAGTTCCAAAAAAGGACCATATTTCCAACACTGGCTGGGGAGACACTGGTTGTGGAGTGAGGTGTAGCCCGGTAACGGAATAGGAACCGTGAAACCTTTGTCTGAGGACTGCCTGACGTTTGCTTCCGGTAAGACGATTTAAAAGTCTGAACACTTCGCTCACTCAATCCGTTGCTCTTGGGCGACAAGGGTGGGGAAGTCAAGTGGGTTATGCCATTCTTACGGCAAAAAGTCTGAAATTCACCTGACATGAAACACTGGGCACCATCAGATACCAAGAATGTTGGTACTCCCCATGATGCAAAGGACGCTCTCAGATGCTCCATTGTCCCTAATGAAGTTGCTGTGCAAGAAGGATATATATCCATCCACTTCGAATGGGCATCCGTAATGACCAGAAACATCCACCCATCGATAGGCCCACAATAATCCACATGAACTCGCTGCCACGCTTTCGCAGGCCAGACCCAAGGGTGAATGGGCACTTCAGGTGCACTGGCTCTATGTTCCTGACACACCTCACAGAGTTTCGTTACTTTCGAGATGTCGTCATCTAATTTTGGCCACCAAACATACATTCTAGCGAACGATTTTGTGCGGGACTCCCCACAGTGGCCATCATGTAGTAGCCTGAGAATTTGCGGACGGCCCTGGGGCGGAATTACAACACGGGAGCCCCAAAGCAGACAGCCATCCTGTACACTCAGTTCAGATATCCGAGTTTTGTATGGAGCGAACTCGGGTCCCAACAAAACCGATGTCGGCCAACCCTCCCGGACATACTTAGTCACTTGCGACAACACCGGGTCTCTCGCAGTCCACAGGCTAATCTGATCAGCCGTTACTGGAGTTGAATCCAAGAACTCCATCAGGGGACGAGTGGTCTAGGGGTAACATGCTCGTCTCACAATCGAAAGGTTGTGGGTTCGAGTCTCACCTGTCGCTACTCTTCGCCCGCGACCAATCGGCGTGAGAGATTGGCGACGCTATATGACTCAACGGTCGACTTGTCGCAAAAACCAATAACCCCCAAGAACTCCATCAAGTGGATTGTCTCAGCAGGCGGAGGGGAGATGGCACAGTCAACAGTGTGCCGCAGCGGAAGCCGGCTCAGAGCATCGCAATGTGCCTGCTTTGCAGCCGGCGCATACTCGAGCCTGTAATCATACGCGCTCAGCATGAGCGCCCAACGGACCACGCGCGGCGATGCCATCAGAGGTAGAGGCTTATTCTCACCAATGAGGCCCAAAAGCGGCTTATGATCAGTACGGATAGTGAAAGTTCGGCCAGCCAAATAATAATGGAAGTGTTTCACTCCAGTCAGGACCGCTAGACCCTCTCTGTCAGTCTGGGAGTATCGACGCTCCGTGTCATTCAGAGACCGAGAGTAATAAGCCACAGGCTGCTCCCCATGCTGGAATCGCTGGCTTAAGACACAACCTATTCCGACAGGACTCGCATCACATGCCAAGACTACAGGTCGATTCGGATACAAATGCGCCAGGACAGGTGGGCTTTTCAGCGGGTGCTTCGCCTCGCAGAAAGCCTGATGCTCAGCCTGAGTCCATTTCCAGGCTTGTCCCCGTTTCAACAGGGTATACAGAGGTGCCAATGTTGTAGACAGCCCTGACAGAAACTTGGAGTAGAAGTTGATCAAGCCTAACCAACTCCTCAGCTCTGCCACGTTGGAGGGAGTTGGCGCGCCCACAATGGCCCCTACCTTCTCAACAGTCGTCTCTATCCCACTGCCGCTGACTTTATGACCCAAATAGGTCACACTCTCAACATAAAATTTGCACTTCTGTTTGTTGACGCGCAAGCTCGCCCCCTTCAGCCTGCGCAACACTTCACGCAGAGCTTGCAGATGAGACTCTGCTGAGTCACCCGCAACAACGATGTCATCTTGAAACACACACACACCCGGAATACCGGCCAGGAGGGTATCCATTGTACGCTGGAAGAGACTCGGGGCAGAGGAATATCCGAAACTGAGCCGGGTGGGGCGAAGAAGGCCCCTATGTGTATTTACAGTCAAGTACTCTCGGGACCCATCCTCTACCACGAGTTGATTGTACGCAGACTTCAGGTCTATCTTTGAGAAAACCTTACTGCCCACCAACTTCGATGTCAATTCCTCGACACGGGGAGGGGATACTGCTCAACAGGTGCAGCCTTGTTTACTGTGAGGCGATAGTCGCCACAGATCCGTACAGTTCTGTCTGCCCGGGGGACCACGACCAACGGCGCTGCCCACCTGGAGTGTGTGACAGGCTCCCAAAGACCCTCCTTAATCTGCTCATCCAACTGCGCGTCGACTTGTTCTCTATGAGCCAGGGGAACTTGCCGAGCCTTAAAGAATCTCGGCTGAACATCTGGATCCGCTGAAATCCTGACCTGTTCTCCATTGTAACGGCCCAGGCCATCCTCAAACACTTCAGCAAACTCCCTTAGAGTTTCCCTCAGGCCCCCCTTCCCCGACAAATGGCAGATCGAAGGCCAATCGAGTCTGAGGTGAGACAGCCAGTTGCGACCAAACAGCATCGGCCCCTCCCCTTTAACAACAATCAACGGTAACTGACCACACTGATCCCCGTATTTCACTGCCACTTCAATCTGGCCACACACTGGCAGAACCTCCCCACTATACGTTCTAAGTGTGGAGTCACAGGGTATTAGTTCAGGTGTATCAGGAGCCCACAGACGCAACAGCTCCTGCTCAGAACACACTGACCGCAGCCCCAGTATCCACCTCCATACAGGCATCCCTACCATCCAGTGACACTTCCACCATAAGCGGTGGTTTACGTCCACCCCCAGAGAACTGCGAATGCGATCGAAACAAATCGTATGATTGTCGCTCACCGTCACAATGGCGATTCTCACTTGAAGTCAGCTCCATTGCACTGTTGTCCACCGTCTCCTCTGAAACGTGACAGATTTCCTGCGCCTGTACCGCTGCGCGACAAGCTCTCCTGATGTGCCCCTCTCCACCGCATCGGAAACAGCGGCACGCTTTAAAGGGGCACGCAGAAGGTGAGTGTCGGCGGCTGTGACACCGTGCGCACCGATCCAGAAACGCCGGCCCGCTGGGTCTCGGACCATCGCTGTGTCTCGGAGCCCTGTCTATTACGCCTCCCCTGTTCTGCCACGGCGCCCGCTGCTCCCCCACTCTGCCGACCCCAGGTCGCGGCTGAAAGGGCCGGGAACCTGAATCCACGCGCTGAATGACGTCACCACCAGTCGGCACGGCGATTGGTTCACGACCACTGAGCCGGCCGATGACGTCACACACGGCAGACTTCCCGCAAAGCTCCGCAGCGTTGGCAGCGGCAGATTCGTGGGCTTGGGCGATGGTGTTCGCTGACTTGAGAGTCAAGCCAGGCTCGCTGAGCAATCTGGTTTGCAGAGGCTGGTTCTGAATACCGCAGACGAGGCGGTCACGAAGCATCTCTTCCAGAATAGACGGCTCGTAGTTGCAAGACGTCGCCAACTTCCGCAACCGAGCCACGTATACTGGCACGGACTCGCCACGTTCACGGATGCACGAGTTGAAACGGAAGCGGGCAACTATCGATGAATCCTCCGGCTCGAAATGGTCGCAGAGCAGCTTAATCAAATCCTTGTACGACACTTCGTGTACTGACTTCGGGGCAATCAAATCTTCGACCAGGCTAAACGTGCTCGCACCCACAACGCTCAAAAAGATAGCGCGACGTTTCTCCACTTGATCATCATTGATACCATTCGCGACGAAAAACTATTCGATGCGTCGGCTATATATACCAAATCTCTCCACTGACACATCAAACTCCGGCGCTTTGCCAATAAACGCCATCACTCGTTTTCACCGTACACAAAGAAAACCGAAACTGACACATCAAACCTCAGAGACCCGGTCAGTTCACTCACTGGTCGCCATGTAGTATACTCGGCGGCGGTCCGGTACCAACTGGTTTATTGAGCACTCGGGTCACGGGACAACGAATGGGTCAGCATGCCCCGCGGCGGCGGACCGCGCGCAGAGGCGGCGCCAGGTACTGAGTGGTGTCACATCGAATGTGGGTCAACACACATCATCACAATAGCCACCTCTCTCATGGGCGAAAAATGACCAAGGAAATCGACGCGCCCTAAAACACAAATCCACCACCACCTGTCTCAGAAACACAAATCCACCTCTCTCGGATGCAGTAAGGTGCGTCATTTCACCTTCATGGCTGTGGTCGCGGATTAGAACGGTTCTGTTCCGTGTGTTGGTGTGATTTGTTGCTCACGCTTCGCGCCATGTTAAAGCTGACGGGGAATACCGTCAATTGGGAGTTTGTTTGACGGACCTCCCTGCCTGTCTACAAAACCGGGTCAGGGCATGCAGCGGGTGATGCAGATCTGATACGAAGCGCCAAATTCATGCCGACCTGTGTGGGCGCGGGAAACGCAGTCAAGCAGTTCTCTCGGAACAAGCATCGAGAGTATTTACGAGAGTATTTACGAGAGTATTTGCGTGAGTATTTGCGTGAGTATTTACGATAGTAAATGCTGACAAATGCTAGTAAAAATTGAAATTAAAATGGTAGGTGTAGTTTGGATCGAATATAATAATTTGAGTTCAAAAATGATCCTTTGGTTCTTGTTGGGCCTTGGGCCTGTTGTTATGTCTCAGTGGAGCATGCTTAAAATGGGAAATTATGCCAGTAGCAGGTGTACCTGGTGGTGGATTTATAACTGACATTCTGGAATCTGGCATGTGAGGCTGAAGAGATTGACCATGGTAGCACAATGATATGGATAGTTTCTTCAGAATTCAGGGTATAACTTCGATCACGGGATTTTAGTATTTTTCTTTTCTTATTCTATATTCCATTGATGTACTGAGCCCAGACGGTCCTCGTGGCTCTTATTAATTATTCCTTAATAAACCTTTACGACCTTTATGACTTGAAATGCTGTAATTTGCAATTATTTATATTCCAAAGCGTAAAGATCGGAGCGCCAGTGCAGTTTCAAATTGTCTGCGGTGCTGGCATCAAGTCATATCCTCCATTGCAAATATTTTCGTGCCTGAAATAGATTGCATAGATTGTCGTGCGTAAAAACATCAGTTAGATAGGCCTGAATATGGCATTAGTATGTTTAACACCCAATAACGAGCGAGGGCGAAGCCCGGGCGAGTTCACTCGCGTGTATATGGTGTAAAAGTTCATATGAGCGTCTCAACCTTCACGTTTTTGAAATCATAGGAACGTTTTTGCTACAGGGCTTCGTGTTGTAATTTCTTCACTTAGTGTCAGGTGTTCACATTTAATTTTTATTTGTATCCATCTTATCCCATTATTCTTCACACAATGTTCGTAGTGTGTTCTGAAAGAAACGGTTCGCGATGGCATTTCCGCTTGCCACAGCTTTCAGCCTTGACTCACGGTGTAACGTATCATTTCAAATGATTATTTTCTCACTCAGAGTAAGGCCTGTTCTTCATTTTGTAATTTCTCAATTTTCATCCTATGTACAGTTAAGTACTCAATATTTCTTCAAGGGGGTGATTGCGGCGACGTTGCTGCGCTCGGGCAGCACACCATAGATTCCACACCGCAGGCGAAACTTGCCAGTCGTCTCGGGTAGCAAAGGGATGAGATCTTTGGATTATATCCCATGGTCTCGAGTTCGGACCGAGAGAGAGACCAACCCGTTATTTTGTATTTTAGTGCTGCAATTTGGTGAGCGTATCGTATCAAAAATCAATTTAGCTGTGCATGCATGCTTGAAAGCGCATGGCCATACAATCATTCAGGTAATGCCCCTATGGGCTGTGACTAATATACACGAACATTCGACTTCACTGTCCTTTTAACACTTGCCCTGGCTCTTCTAGCTCCCCTCTGGACGCTTTATGCTGGTAAGCAATGCTGGAAAGGAGGGTGAGGCACACTGACCTCCTCGAGCCGGTTCATATGCAGGTCGAACTTGGTCTCGAGTCTGGAGAGTTGTATCTCAATGCTGGCGACGCGACTCTGCAGCAGGGTGAGCGTGCTGTCCTGGTGACCCTGCCGCCTGGCGTCCAGGTCAGAGAGACGGTCCGCCACCAAGCGCAGCAACTGTCACACACAGACGGACTTAGTCAGCCCCCAGCGCAGCAACCGTCACACGCAGACGGGCTTAGTCAGTCACCCAGTGTAGCAACCGTCACACGCAGACGGACTTAGTCAGCCCCCAGCGCAGCAACTGTCACACGCAACGGACTTAGTTAGCCCCAGCGCAGCAACTGTCACACGCAGACGGACTTAGTCAGCCATCCAGCGCAGCAACCGTCACACGCAGACGGGCTTAGTCAGTCACCCAGTGTAGCAACCGTCACACGCAGACGGACTTAGTCAGCCCCCAGCGCAGCAACTGTCACACGCAGACGGACTTAGTTAGCCATCCAGCGCAGCAACCGTCACACGCAGACGGACTTAGTCAGCCCCCAGCGCAGCAACCGTCACACGCAGACGGACTTAGTCAGCCCCCAGCGCAGCAACTGTCACACGCAGACGGACTTAGTCAGCCATCCAGCGCAGCAACCGTCACACGCAGACGGGCTTAGTCAGTCACCCAGTGTAGCAACTGTCACACGGACAGACCGTCAGTCTCCCACCCAGAATGATAACTGTCGCTCAGTCAGCCGGCCACCCGACGCAGCGACTGTCGCATGGACTGCTGGTCAGCCACAGCACACACGAAAAACCCTGCCAACAAGTAGAGTTGAATTGATTGATTGACTAGACTAGATGATTTATTGATTATTGGCTGACTGAGTGACTGACTGATTACTTGATTGATTGACTGGTTGGTTGGTTGGTTGGTTGGGATTGCAACTCCATTCACTGTCACACGGACCATCCAATCGGTCACAACATGCTGGATACAAGCCGGTGATCCCAGCAAGGCCATGCGGTCGTATTCATCAGTTGACGAAAGGGTGCAGGTACAGACTAACTAGATTCCCTGAACTTCGTATTTGTACCGGGTGGGAAAACAAAATTTATCTGCCAAGGGGAAGCGTGATCCAGTCCCTTTCACTCCGCCCCCTTGACATTTTACATCACGATGACCTGATGATGGCTTAAGCCTTTACGAACCGCGGTCTGTAAATCCGCCAGCTATTGCATGTGCACATAGTTAATCCGATCATTGGCCATCGCGGACTATCAACTCGTCAGTTGTCGCGGCCACCAGCCGTCGCCTGCTGCACAAGAACACCCCCACCCCCAACTCGTCAGTTGGCACGGCCACCAGCCGTCGCCTGCTGCACAAGAACACACCCCCCCCCCCAAACCCGTCAGTTGTCGCGGCCACCAGCCGTCGCCTGCTGCACAAGAACACACCCTCCCCCCCCCAAACCCGTCAGTGTCGCGGCCACCATCCGTCGCCTGCTGCACAAGAACACACCCTCCCCCCCCCCCCAAACCCGTCAGTTGTCGCGGCCACCATCCGTCGCCTGCTGCACAAGAACACACCCCCCCCCCCCCCAAACCCGTCAGTGTCGCGGCCACCAGCCGTCGCCTGCTGCACAAGAACACCCCCACCCCCAACTCGTCAGTTGGCACGGCCACCAGCTGTCGCCTGCTGCACAAGAACACTCTAGGCCGTCATACGTCTGCCCAGTGTAGGATGCTGTTGCCGAGCTGTTTAAGGCCACTGTTTATTAACAGTGGCGGACGGAGACGATTCCAGACCACACTGGTTTTCCTTCGTGCTGTGTCGGCAGCTACGCAGCACTACCCTCGTTATATTTGACGGTCATTAGTTTCCTTATGTGCAATTTTCTTCACAGCAATTAAGACAAGTGCCGTTATGCATATGCGGTGTTGGTGACGAGTCCTCTATTTGCATAGATTGGTCTGCAAGCTTTATTGATGGCAAACTATCGCATTACTGTTTCATTACAAAATGTGATGTTTTTGTTCGTATCGTAGGCACATAACATAATGTACATCTTTGACACTCATTTAGCTGTCTACAGAGGGGACGAGTGGTCTAGGGGTAAGTTTCCCGTCTTATAGTGTATATAGGGGTGTATCCGGGGAAATACAACGGTTGAAAATCGCCCTAGGACTTCAAGCAACTGCAAGCGAAATGTCAGTCCGATCTGAGAACCGTTGGTGTGGGCGCCCTGGCGATGAACAACCCTCTGTCGGTGCTCCACACGTTGCGGTCTCGTACGGCGCAGCATTATGACGGTCAGTGCCTGACACCGGGGGACGGTCAGTGCCTGACGCCAGGGACGGTCAGTGCCCGACACCAGGGAATGGTCAATGCCTGACACCGGGGGACGGTCAGTGCCTGACACCAGGGAACGATCAGTGCCTGACACCAGGGAACGATCAGTGCCTGACACCGGGGGACGGTCAGTGCCTGACACCGGGGGACGGTCAGTGCCTGACGCCAGGGACGGTCAGTGCCTGACACCAACGAATGGTCAGTGCCTGACACCGGCTGGTGCACGGTCGGACGACGAAGGCACTAGGGTGCTGTACAACCAGTGCAGTTGATGCAGCAAAAAACCGTAATGACTAACTAACGACGAAGGCAGTCACTCGCCACCCGAGGTCATCTGGATATGACAATGCCCATGCACAGATTTCGACTGGACGTTTACATAGTGAAAGGCACGCTTTATACTGGTTCTCTGCTGAGAAGTCATTAATTGTGACATATTTGCGCCTCTGTGATACTAAATCGGTGGAATTCTTAATGACCTGACGTTTTCTGCCTTACATGATTTGCAAGAACTAATCATCCGTTTTTTTTCTCTCCATTTTCCCCAACATTTTCGTTCCAACCTCGTCGTAGCCTGTGCACATGTTTCTGTTTCCTTTAGTTGGTCAGAAGAGGTGAAAGCATCAATGGATCTGAATTACCGAGGAACTACAGATAATCGTGGTCCGTGATATGGCAGACCAGCTGCTCGAACACATCGAGACAAGTTTTGACAAGCCATAATTAACTTAGTCACACGAAAAATGTCCTTCACGATATGAGCAAGTCAGATTGCGTTGTTAGCCCAATAGTATGCATCGCGCTGTCAATGCTTGTCCAACTGCTGCCATGTAAACATTGCCCGCTATGATTGAAGACTGAACCCAACTGTTTAGCTGACATAACTCCGACGCGATATTACTCGGCTCTGACGCTTAGCGCTGTGCTGTCGGACGACCTGTGGTGAGGAGCATTAGTGGAAAGCGCGAGGTCGGAATAGTGTCACTTTTGTCCCATCAAAAGGGCTCCGTTCCCCCATTGCGTGGGGACATCCACCCCTGGTCAGGGGTGCCCAGCCGCCCAGTCTTATTCGGGTCAGCGCCGTGAGCCAAACGTATGACAGCATGACGATCTGACGGCCTGACCGCTGTGGTGTGGTCAGTGGCAGTGTGACGGTCTGACCGCTGTGGTGTGGTCAGTGACAGTGTGACGGTCTGACCGCTGTGGTGTGGTCAGTGGCAGTGTGACGGTCTGACCGCTGTGGTATGGTCAGTGGCAGTGTGACGGTCTGACCGCTGTGGTGTGGTCAGTGACAGTGTGACGGTCTGACCGCTGTGGTGTGGTCAGTGACAGTGTGACGGTCTGACCACTGTGGTGTGGTCAGTGACAGTGTGACGGTCTGACCGCTGTGGTGTGGTCAATGACAGTGTGACGGTCTGACCGTTGTGGTGTGGTCAGTGGCAGTGTGACGGTCTGACCGCTGTGGTGTGGTCAGTGGCAGTGTGACGGTCTGACCGCTGTGGTGTGGCCAGTGACAGTGTGACGGTCTGACCGCTGTGGTGTGGTCAGTGGCAGTGTGACGGTCTGACCGCTGTGGTGTGGTCAGTGGCAGTGTGACGGTCTGACCGCTGTGGCCAGTGGCAGTGTGATGGTCTGACCGCTGTGGTGTGGTCAGTGGCAGTGTGACGGTCTGACCGCTGTGGTGTGGTCAGTGGCAGTGTGACGGTCTGACCGCTGTGGTGTGGCCAGTGACAGTGTGACGGTCTGACCGCTGTGGTGTGGTCAGTGGCAGTGTGACGGTCTGACCGCTGTGGTGTGGTCAGTGGCAGTGTGACGGTCTGACCGCTGTGGCCAGTGGCAGTGTGACGGTCTGACCGCTGTGGTGTGGTCAGTGGCAGTATGACTGTCTGACCGCTGTGGTGTGGTCAGTGGCAGTGTGACGGTCTGACCGCTGTGGTGTGGTCAGTGGCAGTGTGACGGTCTGACCGCTGTGGTGTGGCCAGTGGCAGTGTGACGGTCTGACCGCTGTGGTGTGGTCAGTGGCAGTGTGACGGTCTGACCGCTGTGGTGTAGTCAGTGACAGTGTGACGGTCTGACCGCTGTGGCGCAGTGGCAGTGTGACGGTCTGACCGCTGTGGTGTGGTCAATGACAGTGTGACGGTCTGACCGTTGTGGTGTGGTCAGTGGCAGTGTGACGGTCTGACCGCTGTGGTGTGGTCAATGACAGTGTGACGGTCTGACCGTTGTGGTGTGGTCAGTGGCAGTGTGACGGTCTGACCGCTGTGGTGTGGTCAATGGCAGTGTGACGGTCTGACCGCTGTGGTGTGGTCAGTGGCAGTGTGACGGTCTGACCGCTGTGGTGTGGTCAGTGGCAGTGTGACGGTCTGACCGCTGTGGTGTAGTCAGTGGCAGTGTGACGGTCTGACCGCTGTGGTGTGGTCAGTGGCAGTGTGACGGTCTGACCGCTGTGGTGTGGTCAGTGGCAGTGTGACGGTCTGACCGCTGTGGTGTGGTCAGTGGCAGTATAACTGTCTGACCGCTGTGGTCAGTGGCAGTGTGACGGTCTGACCGCTGTGGTGTGGTCAGTGGCAGTGTGACGGTCTGACCGCTGTGGTATGGTCAGTGGCAGTGTGACGGTCTGACCGCTGTGGTGTGGCCAGTGACAGTGTGACGGTCTGACCACTGTGGTGTGGCCAGTGGCAGTGTGACGGTCTGACCGCTGTGGCCAGTGGCAGTGTGATGGTCTGACCGCTGTGGTGTGGCCAGTGGCAGTGTGACGGTCTGATCGCTGTGGTGTGGTCAGTGGCAGTGTGACGGTTTGACCGCTGTGGTGTGGCCAGTGGCAGTGTGACGATCTGACCGCTGTGGCCAGTGGCAGTGTGACGGTCTGATCGCTGTGGTGTGGCCAGTGACAGTGTGACGGTCTGATCGCTGTGGTGTGGTCAGTGGCAGTATAACTGTCTGACCGCTGTGGTCAGTGGCAGTGTGACGGTCTGATCGCTGTGGTGTGGTCAGTGGCAGTATAACTGTCTGACCGCTGTGGCCAGTGGCAGTGTGACGGTCTGATCGCTGTGGTGTGGCCAGTGACAGTGTGACGGTCTGATCGCTGTGGTGTGGTCAGTGGCAGTATAACTGTCTGACCGCTGTGGCCAGTGGCAGTGTGACGGTCTGATCGCTGTGGTGTGGTCAGTGGCAGTGTGACGGTCTGATCGCTGTGGTGTGGCCAGTGGCAGTGTGACGGTCTGACCGCTGTGGTGTGGTCAATGACAGTGTGACGGTCTGACCGCTGTGGTGTGGTCAGTGGCAGTATGACGGTCTGACCGCTGTGGTGGTCAGTGGCAGTGTGACGGTCTGACTGCTGTGGTGTGGTCAGTGGCAGTGTGACGGTCTGACCGTTGTGGTGTGGCCAGTGGCAGTGTGACGGTCTGACCGCTGTGGTGTGGTCAATGACAGTGTGACGGTCTGACCGCTGTGGTGTGGTCAGTGGCAGTGTGACGGTCTGACCGCTGTGGTGTGGTCAGTGGCAGTGTGACGGTCTGACCGCTGTGGTGTGGTCAGTGGCAGTGTGACGGTCTGACCGCTGTGGTGTGGTCAGTGGCAGTGTGACGGTCTGACCGTTGTGGTGTGGTCAGTGACGGTGTGACGGTCTGACCGCTGTGGTATGGTCAGTGGCAGTATGACTGTCTAACCGCTGTGGTCAGTGGCAGTGTGACGGTCTGACCACTGTGGTGTAGTCAGTGGCAGTGTGATGGTCTGACCGCTGTGGTGTGGTCAATGACAGTGTGACGGTCTGACCGCTGTGGTGTGGTCAGTGGCAGTGTGACGGTCTGACCGCTGTGGTGTGGTCAGTGGCAGTGTGATGGTCTGACCGCTGTGGTGTGGTCAGTGACAGTGTGACGGTCTGACCGCTGTGGTGTGGTCAGTGGCAGTGTGACGGTCTGACCGCTGTGGTGTGGTCAGTGACAGTGTGGGTCTACCGCTGTGGTGTGGCAGTGGCAGTGTGACGGTCTGACCGCTGTGGTGTGGTCAGTGACGGTAGTACGGTCTGACCGCTGTGGTGTGGCCAGTGACAGTGTGACGGTCTGACCACTGTGGTGTGGTCAGTGGCAGTGTGACGGTCTGACCGCTGTGGTGTGGTCAATGACAGTGTGACGGTCTGACCACTGGTGTGGTCAGTGGCAGTGTGACGGTCTGACCATTGTGGTGTGGTCAGTAACAGTGACGGTCTGACCGCTGTGGTGTGGTCAGTGGCAGTGTGACTGTCTGACCACTGTGGTGTGGCCAGTGACAGTGTGACGGTCTGACCACTGTGGTGTGGTCAGTGGCAGTGTGACGGTCTGACCGCTGTGGTGTGGTCAGTGGCAGTGTGACGGTCTGACCGCTGTGGTGTGGTCAGTGGCAGTGTGACGGTCTGACCGCTGCGGTGTGGTCAGTGGCTGTATGAGGTCTGATCGCTGTGGTGTGGTCAGTGACAGTGTGACGGTCTGGCAGTCAGTTTCGGAAAAGTAGGGGCCCCTCTTCAGATGCTTGCTCCCCAGGACCAAATGTTAGCTACGCCACTGAATCTAACCCTGTCCAGCGGTGAGGCGATGTCAGATCTACCTCCATGTCAGATCTACCTAACCCTGTCCAGCGGTGAGGCGATGTCAGATCTACCTCTATCTCTATCTATCCTCTATATGTCTCCTCTATCTCTGTCAGATGTCAGATCTACCTCCACCCTAACTCCACACAGTCACCAACTGAGACAACTGAACTGCTGCCACATGGCCATGTGTTTGGACTTCACGCATAAACTGTTCCAGTTCCTGGAATTCGCCGGGCGTGGCGTGGCTGTGTCGTGAAACCCTTCCTGTCCGCCGGGAGGGGGGGGAGGGGGGAGGTCGTGCGGTGACCGACTGTGTGGTCTGTCGTCTCGAACATGGGAACAAAATAAGAAAGCAATGGAGGAAATCCGGTCGTACACATACTGGGTGATCCTGCTAAGGCTTTTGTGAACTTCTAATACAAACGAGATAAAGATTCACGGTGGGTGTGAACTCAGAAATCATCTTGCATGCAGTTAAACAAGTAGGTTGGTCCTACACCTATCCGAGGTACAGCCTGATGTTCCTAGGTTAGCCTGGGATGTTCTGTAGCATGACGGGATGTTCCCTTGACCTGACAACAATCAAAGAACAAGAAACATGGATTCGGTGTCAGCATGAACAGCAGCAATGAAGTAACATTTGTGTTTTGAATTTCGTTAGTATGCTAATGGCAATAAGAGTTTTTAATGCCCATGCCCCTAAAAGTTCACGATCCATGTGTTTTACCTGACGCGCATTTCAGATCAGTGTTGTGTCCGTGGACAAAGTAGTCGGCGGTTTCCGCCTGAAACGCCCGTTCGCTGCGTGTTTTCAAGTACACTGTATGATGGGACCGCGTCGGCCCCAAGACTGAACCGCAGCGTGGGTGTGACCGGGGCTGGTCGACTGGTCTAACCCGGCCTAAGCCAGTTCGTGCCAGGCTGACCTGCCCTGTGTGGCCGGGCTGCGGGCTGACCTGCCCTGTATGACTGGGCTGACCTGTCCTGTGTGGCTGGGCTGGCCTGCCCTGTATGGCCGGACTGACCTGCCCTGTGTGGCCGAACTGACCTGTTCGGAGGTGTGGCCGACCGGCTGGGCTGTGGTGACATCTGTCTTCAGGCCGGCCAGCACAGTAGCGGCCACCAGGGCACAGACGGTGATCGCCATCGCTATGGCTGCGGCGGCGGTTACATGGTGCCAGTTACCGCCACGTCTCCTGCCTTCTCCGCTCAAACACTCGCACACACACACACGCGCGCGCCTGCTGTCACGCCGTCACTGGCTGCCCGTCTGTTTACTGGACGCGCCGGGCTGGCAGCGCGCTCTGGCGGACACGTGCCGGCCTGCCGTGGGATTCCCACCAGCCGCCTGTGCCGGCGGGTGTTGTGGCGACTCTGAGCGACTGCTCAGGGGCTGACGGTCCCGGCCGCCGGCCACAGTGTGCCTCTGACATCCGTCCGATCGGATACGTGCGAGGCACACGAGCCTCGTCTCATGCCGAGTTCGCGGTGTGTGCGTGCCTTGTGTGACACCCGGCACCCCAGATAGTGCAGAAGCTGTAGTGCTGTGAGCTGGTCGGACGGTGCCGTGCTCTGGTGATCCCACTCCCAACTAGCGTACACGAGGCGTTATATCGTGGTCGGACGGCCCTGTGCCCTGGTGATCCCACTCCCAGCTAGTGTGCACGAGGCGTTGTACCGTGGCCGGCTGGATCGGTGCCGTACCTAGGCGTGGTATCGCCGGCCGCGGGCCGTCTCCGAGCCAGCAGCTGTCGCGTATTTCCGGCGCGTGATGACAGGTGCGCCTTTTTGCGCCGCCGCCGCCGCCGTCTCTCGACGCCGCACCGCTCGTCGTGAGATGGCGCGCTGTTTCATCGGCAATGCCACTTCAAAGCGTGCCGGCAGCTGCCGTTGCTGAGCCTCCGATGCTCACATAAAAATTACCGATCCCCTGGTGACTGCACTTTTGCGGGCGCTGTCATAGCTCCACCGGCCGTGGTGCAGCTGATTTCGAGTTGGCTATCATGTGTTCTGGTTTGATCTCGCGCAAATATGTTTGTATCTATGTATATACATACATACATACATACATACATACATACATACATACATACATACATACATACATACATACATACATACATACATTCATACATACATACATACACACACACACACACACACACACACACACACACATATATATATATATATATATATATACATATATTTGCGTATATATGCATGAACTTGATGGTTCACATTTGAGCCTGTGTTGGCGTTGCAGCCGGTGGTGCTGACGCTGCTCTCGCGGGCTGCTGGGCACGCTGGTCTCTGGTCTGGTCGACGCGCCCTAAAGCCCAACAACTAACTAACGCTGGTCTCTGTGGAGCTATGATAGTCTTCTATGGAGGTGAAAACATTGCACAACGGTGTGGTCTCGGTACGAGACATGCAATACATGACGACAGAACATGCTAATTTTCGGAGATGACTTGTGAGGAAGAGAGATGACACTTGGATGCAGAGTCGTGGAAAAGTTTTGTTTCGTGTCACAGATTGCAACTTATTTGAAGTGCCCGATAAATCGCGTTGTTCACAGAAAACGTTGGAGGTGACTTGGCGGGCACTGCGCGAAGGTTATTGCGCAATAATTTCCCCTATTTGTTAGTCTTTTCGTGCGACAAATTAAGGAAAATTTATATTTTTCATGACGATAAATGCCTTCCAGTCCTCTATAGGATTTGCAAGGGTTGACACACTTTTATCAACTGCGTAATGGTTTTAACTGCGTAATGGTTTTACCAAGTGGAGGGGTACTGACGGACAAAAGACTACTGAGCTCAAAACCGGTACCGCGTACATACATGTGTTGAAAATTATTTTTCGCTTATCTTTGAATATGATTATTCAGTTTTATTTCCTTAGTTCTTTTTATCAAGTGATCACGAGAAATCTTTTCGATATTAGATTAACCAACAAAAACTTGTTTATTTCCTTTTACCGAACTAGCAAGTCGTGATGCATTGGAAGATGTATATTCTGAAGCATAAGGCGTATGCTGTAATGTATATGGTCAGGGGTTGTCTAAAGATATTTTCGGCACATGATACACATTGTTCATGAGTTAACCACTCGGCAAACATTGGAATTGAATTGATGGGAACTGCATCGTACCAGTACGCACATGCTTGCGCAGGGTTTTTGGTGACAAAAGCTATTTTTCTGTGTGACTGATAATTATTAGGTGCACCGTTTTCGGTGTTTGTCGCAGTTTGTAATGATGACAGGATGATAGCCAGAATAGTGGAGAATGACAGCTTCCGTAGCTTGTAGTTCGAATGTTCGATACAGCATTATGTATGCATGATATTGGTTTGGACGTGTATGATATTGTTTGGAGGTATTAGTTATGACCGCTCATCCTAAGATGGAATTGGGATTTGATACCTAACGGGCTTTGCCGGTGCCAGCAGCGATCTTATCCGCCTCTGATGTCTTCAGCTAGCGTTGCTCTGGCAGCGATAGGCGGAGCTAGTGCATACCATAGACCACGCCCATCTGCCACCCCACCACTTCTGCACCGCCTCAGCCCTTGCTGGACTACGCTATTATGTGCTGCGACCCAATCGCAGAATGCGACTACCTTGACTATTCCCCGCGCTGCTAAAGACGGCTGTTAGGATACTCGCTGTCGCTCAGCGCATATGCTAACAGGGTATGCCTCCGCTGTCTCCACCGGAGGAACCGTCGCAGGTTCGGCACCAGCTGCGGTTGCGTCAGGATCAGGATGTGCTCGCCTGTGTCCACTGGTCAGTGGGCGGCTCTCACGCAGTCTCGGTCTGGCCGGCAGGCGGGGTTGGCCCACGCGATTCGTCAGGATCAGGATTGCTCGCCTGTGTCCACTGGTCAGTGGGCGGCTCTCGCGCAGCTCCTCTGTTCGGCAGCGCAGCAGTTTCGGCACCAGCTGCGGTTGCGTCAGGATCAGGATGTGCTCGCCTGTGTCCACTGGTCAGTGGGCGGCTCTCACTCGGTTCGCAGTCTCGGTCTGGCCGGCAGGCGGGGGTACCGCAGCAGAGGTTCGGCACCAGCTGCGGTTACGTCAGGATCAGGATGTGCTCGCCTGTGTCCACTGGTCAGTGGGCGGCTCTCACGCAGTCTCGGTCTGGCCGGCAGGCGGCGCTGGTGCAGGTGCGTGACGAGCTGCAGGAGGCCGAGGCGGCGCGTATGGTGATGCAGAAGGAGATGAAGGAGCTCCTGCTGCAGCTGCACAGCACTCAGCTGCAGCTGCACAAGCAGACAGCTGCTACCGCCGACTCGGACACCATCATGAAGAAGCTGGTGAGTGTCCCATGGGCTGCCAACTCTCCGGAGTGGGATAAAAATGTCCTTCTCTCTACACGGTGGGGTTTTTCTTAACCGGAGTACCAGCTGTACCTGTGTTCTATTTGATAAAGGCTTCTGTGCACTTGGTGGAGCCACTTTATTGAAGAACCTAGCGACCACTATGCTCTCGACTTTTTTTATCTGCAGGGTTTCGAATATGCTGTGACCGAATTCTGTAAAGTTTCGAAATTTTGCGTTTGGGTAGATTGAGTAGATTTATCGAGTAGCATATAAATTGAGATTTACATGATTGCTGCATATTTTTCAGTCCATTTTATTCCTAAATAATATGAACAACTTGCCTGACTTCGATAGTACATAGACATTGTCATGTTGTCATGTCATGTCATTGTCTAGGATGCCTGAAAGTGACTGTTTTATGTTAAAATGCTGAGTAGTTGCTGCCCTGCTTAATATGCGATGAGCGAAATACGTCTGGTGAAGCTTGAGCGAAAAGGCACGAACGTTGCGGAAGTAAACCATCGCCGTGCTGTCGACCATGGAGTTGTCCCCGCGCTTTTCACCCGCCTCTACCACTGATGCTAATCCTTGTATCTTAATTACCTTACTGATGACCGCTCTGATGCAGAGACCCACTGCTGCTGTGACCTGTGTCTTCTCTGAGTCGTGGCTGACCTATGGCTGACCTATGTACAGGACTCTGACCTGTACCTGCGGCGGCGAGACTTGATGCGGGAGGAGAAGATGCTATCGGAGCTGCGACTGCTGCGCGCCGAGGTGCATCAGCTCAACTCCTACATCGTCGGTCTGCAGAGCGAGCTGGTGGGCTGCAGACTCGCCTCCAAATACATGGACAAGGAGCTGGCTGGCAGGTGCGTGCCCCGTGCTCTCTTTGTACATGGCTTGGGAGCTGGCTGCCTGGCGAGCGGTCCACCAGTCACCGGTCTCCTCCGAGACTGGTGGCCGGCTCAGGTGCAGCTCAACTGGCTGTGCTCAGTGTACACGAGCACACCCACCAGCCGCACTGTATCACTATAGCTGTCCGGGGTTTTGCCTACCTATTTTACAGTGCTGCGTTGCAGTTGTTGGCGGCACGACGCTGATTGCTGTCTGGGGTGTTTTGGTCGTATGGGGCACATAGCAAAGCTGATGTGGGTGTCACGCGTAATGTACATATCAAGCGCTCAGTCATAACAGCGCGCACATTTCAAGCCTACCTCCACCAGCATCGCCTCTGGCTACCGTGAGCTGTTTCTCCAGGACTAGTCCAAGTCCGGCTCAGTGTTCGGTTGTGTCCCGACTCAGTGTACGGTGGCGTGTCTCGATTCAATGTACCATGACACATCTCGACTCAGTGTTTGGTAATGTATCCCGACTCAGTGCACTGTGACGTGTCTCGGCTCAGTGTACGATGGCGTGTTTTGGCTCAGTGTACGATGGCGTGTTTTGGCTCAGTGTACGATGGCGTGTTTTGGCTCAGTGTACGATGGCGTGTTTTGGCTCAGTGTACGATGGCGTGTTTTGGCTCAGTGTACGATGGCGTGTTTGGCCAGTGCACAAGATGTCTGCCCGGCAGGATCCAGCAGATCCAGCTGTTGGGCCGTGGTCTGGACGGTCCTGAACACGGCCGGCTATGGGCTCAGCTCGAATCCGAGATCCAGCTTCACCGTCACAAAACGCTGGTGCGCGCCTGCCGCAGCAGGTCAGTGTGGTGTGACCAAGCTAGGTCAGGTCAGTTCCAGCGGTCTGGTCAGCTTCACCGTCACAAGACGCTGGTGCGCGCCTTCCGCAGCAGGTCAGTGTGGTGTGACCGAGCTAGGTCAGGTCAGTTGCAGTGGTCTGGTCAGCTGCACCGTCACAAGACGCTGGTGCGCGCCTGTCGCAGCAAGTCAGTGTGGTGTGACCGAGCTAGGTCAGGTCAGTTCCAGCGGTCTGGTCAGCTGCAAAGTCCCGATCAGTCTGATTAATGTGGCGGAGACCGAGTACAGAGGCCTTTCTTACAAGTACAGAGGCCTTCTAACAGGCCAGAGACGACCCGTTCTTGTGTGTTGTACTGTTTGTGGGAGCCGATCAGACCTTCACATGGGTCCCTTCCGTATTGAGGAATTTTGTGGGTGCCTCGTTTCATTCAATCATTTCTCTTCACGCCGCCATGTAATCTTTGCTGAACCTGCTGTTGAATGAGCGTTTTTTTCTCAACAGGGCAGCTCTGTAAGTTATAACTATCCTGATGAATATCAGCACAGTCAGCTGCAGAGCTACCAACAACACTGCTGTGGTTGTGTTTGGTGCGGTCTCCACCAACACGTTCCGGTCATTAACCCGGATCTCAGTCAGTTATCCGCCCTCAGGCTGGTGACCACTGCCGCTCTGATACCCAAACTGTGTCTTGGTGTGACTTGGTGCCCCCAGACTGTGACCCGGTGTGACCTGACCTGGTCGTGGCCTGGTGCCCCAGACTGTGACCCGGTGTGACCTGACATGGTTGTGGCCTGGTGCCCCAGACTGTGACCCTGTATGTCCTGACATGGTCGTGACCTGGTGCCCCCAGACTGACCCGGTGTTACCTGACCTGGTCGTGGCCTGGTGCCCCAGACTGTGACCGTGTGACCTGACGTGGCCGTGACCTGGTGCCCACATATTGTGACCCGGTGTGACCCGACATGGTCGTGACCTGGTGCCCATAGAGTGTGACCCGGTGTGACCTGACATGGTCGTGGCCTGGTGCCCCCAGACTGTGGCGTGACCTACCACCAGAGCCGAAGAGCATCGGCCCGCGGGTGGTGCGCGTCAGCAAGACGGACAAGGAGGGTCTCGGCATGTCCATCACGGTGTGTAGCGCCATTGTCGCCTCACCAACAGCATCAGCAATTGACAGCAACACGAACAGTTCAAGTGCTTCAATAGCTGGCCCTATAAGGATGTGGAGCTCACTGATTGCATTAGTAGCGCACAAGTAGCTGTAGCACCCCATTGACAGTGTTGATAGCCCACTTATGGGGCTCTGAACTATAGCAACAATGAGCACATATCTTTCTGCTATACTCTACTTGCACAGGGTGTTATATATGCTGTGCATGTTGCACAACATGTGATAACTTTCCTGCACCTGTCCATACTTGCACAGGGTGTTATATATGATGTGCATGTCGCACAACATGTGATAACTGCACCTGTCCATATAAAGTTTAGTTAACTGGTAGCCACCTGCCGCGCCATCGCTGACAGAAGAACACTCACATGTTCTGTAACGGCTCCAGGATTATCGGCATACCTAGAATACTCGTTGATACCCGTTCTGTTTCGTCTTTCTCTAATTTTGGGAGGACGCTAAGTCTGGTGCACAGTGGCGAATACATTTTATCAGTCAAAACCAGCGGTAGCT